>VXBX01003086.1:53016-302730 GCA_013400415.1 Scytalopus superciliaris | reverse complement strand
AGGGAGCCCCGGGGGGCGGGGCGGGGCAGGGCAGGGCAGGGCGGCAGCGGCGCCGAAGGGGCCCCGGCGGGGACAGGGCAGTCCCGCCCGTGAGGGGCGCCCCGGGGGTCGGCACAGTGCGGGGGGCAGCGCTGCCCCTCGGGCCGGGCCCCCCATCACCTGGCGTCGAGCGCCGCCACCCGCTCCCTGCTCTGAGCTCGGTGCCCTCGCACAGCCGGGCTGCGGCCCCGGGGAAATATGCGGGGCGGGATTTGTTTTGGGTTTGGTTCTTTTTCGGTCAGCGCTTGCAAGCCTGAGTCGCGCCCCTGCAAACTGAGAACTTCCTTTATGGGGAAGGTTTTTCACACGTAAGAGCTGCAGATACTGGATTGTAAAGGTTTTAGTAACAATATACAGAGAAACGGGTTCCATAATCTTGAAGTTCGTTTAAAACATAAAGTCTTCGTTACATGGATGCTTTAAAAGAAGAACTTTAAAAACCTTAGGAAACAAAAATATAAATCACGAGAGTCAGCATTAAACCGTAAGAAGCAAATTCTCTTTCTTTTCAAAAGCGTTCTTACGTGTATGTATTTACACAGTGAAATATATCGGTGGAAGGATCCTGGTCCATGCCTGAGCGGTGCTGAAGCCATTAAACTGGCCTGACAGGTTACCGAGGGATTCCCTTGGCTCGGAGAGCCCCTTGTTAATGTAAAGCTGATGTGGCTGCTTTCTGCCTCCGCCCCTGTGCTTCATGTTGCATGAAGTCAAAACGGTGTGGTCAGACTTCAGCTGAGCTTTGACCAGCCCTGCCTGCTCGGAAGGTTTCCGAGCAAGGTTCGGGGGGCGCTTCAGTTCTAAGGAAGCTTCATAGCCTCGTGAATTATCAGGGTGCTGTGCTGGACCCTGGCAAAAGCCAAGGTCAGAGTAGGTAGGAAACGGCAAGTTCCTTTTGAGTCCCACACGTCGTTCTCCTCAAATTCAAACTCAGCTCTAGAGTTCCCAGGGGTCCCGGTCGTAACAATAATTTTGTAAATAAAAAGCAAAAAGAGGGATGGATCCCTTGTCTAGGAGGTTAGCCTGTTTGTGAGGGTGTTTATAAACGCCGATACAGCTTGTGTATTTACAGAGAAAGCCAGGCTGAGCACAGGTAAATAATTGCTGCTAAAACGCCATTACTTTCAGTAAATACAAACTAATATTTGCTGCTCAACACAATATTTGCTGAGGAAGCCAGAAGAACCAGAACCAATGTTTGTTCCCATAGAGGATTTCATGCCAGCTGCGGGAAATACATGTACACATCACTTCGTGTGTTCTCCCTGTAATAGTCCTCTGCTGCCTCTTGGCATACATAGTTTGGGTAACATAACCCTGCACTATTTGTCCCTGCATCTCACCTCTATTTCCACACGGTTTAAAAAAAAAAAAAAAAGGTAAATAAATGTTAGAAAGGCTATAAACAGAAATATATGTCTCCACACCTTATAGAGGGGATTAGGCATGATTTACTATTGTAATGTTGCCTCTGGTGTAATCATTTCCTTTGGAGAAAAGTGAGCATATAGTTAAAATGCAGTCTAATGACCCAAGCATCATATTTCCTTATACAAGTACTTCAGATACAGAACCAGTTCCAGCTACTCACACGAAGTTACATATGTGATGCATTAGATTTTACCCAAGTCAAAAGTTAACATTGTAACACTTGTTCTAAAAGATAAAAATACGCCAGTCCCATAGGAAGCAGGCTACTATAGAAGACAGCTGGAAACATTGCCTGGACAGATGCATAGCTTATACTCAGATTTATCAATAAAAAACACAAGCATTAACAACATTCATCCTTCTTAACCACTTGGAACAGGGAGTGCTAAGTGTTCGGCAGAGAAAAACTGGCTTCTACCTACCGAGGTTAAAGGATTAATGAATACTTGGCACATGAAAAATGGATAGTGATAGTGGGAAGAAGATTGCATGTAGACAATGTGATAAGGTGTGTAATAGAGAAACATCACGTTACACACGTTGCTGTGCCCTGAGGAATAGACAAAGCTCATTTCCATTGAGTTTCAGGTAAATATTTTTAAACATCAATATTTATTTTGTCATACTTAGAAATATTTTGTTCATTTATCTACTATATCTAAGGAAATCATCTAGAAGAGGGGATGGCTGACTGACAGCGGGTGATAAAATTTGTTCTTCGTGAGCTTCATTATGTGCTATGTTGGCTGTTTACATGGTCTATTGCCTGCTACTAAGAACTATTACCCATATGCATGAATTTGCAGGGCAGTATCTAAGCAAAAAAATATGCAGCTACATTTGCAGGAGAAGTATATTACCTGATTATATATCAATAGATTGATACAGAAGTAGGGATATTACACATTAGTATTTGATATATATCACAGATTTATGGAGAAATGTAGTTCTCAATCACATGCTTTTATGGAAAATCTGTCCTACTAAATCACTATCTTGGCGCACTTCATACACCTGACTCCTCTGCTTCTAGTCTCATCTAGCTTAACAAAGCTGAGCATATGTCTATTAATGTTCTGGCTTACATTTTAACACAGAAATACTTTGAAAACTTTTAGTATTTCTCAAAATTTAGAAAAATTTTTTTTTCTTCCTTGAAAGAAGGAACTTTAATCATATTTCCCATTAATCAATGAGACTCTTCAACATGCCATTTTTTCAGAAACAACAGTCCTAAATTTTGAAAGAGGAACCTTAACAGTGTATTGCCATATACTATTGTAAAATAAGAATATCATACTTTTGGAAACCAGAAGAAAAATCAGCCCGCTGACCATTTTTGGTTGCTTATTTTTTTACAAGCTTGACAAGTGTGTTTATATGTGATTCTAGACTTTTTCAAAGCCCTCCTCCTCTTCTGCCATATTGCCTACAGAGCAGTACTACTAATTCACTTTTATTGGGTCCCACCACTTAAAATATCAGATGGCTCTTTCCAGTCTTCCTGTAGCTGTTCTTCCTCTAATGGAGTTTCTTAAAACTTACTAAAACCAAGGAATTAGAACATCTCCTCTTAATGCTCCTCACCCTCTCACCTCCACTGTATTTGTCCTCCACTGAAAAATAATGTTCTTCACCGTTCTTCCGCAATATCCATTGTCTTATTTGTCTTACATTTTTGTCTTAGATTCTAATCCACGTGCAAATAAGTAATACTCTTCCAAGCAATTTAGTAACTTCTACCTTTAACCCAAGCATGATTTAAGTTTGGGGGTTTTTTTTAAATGTATTAATAATCCATCATTTTTCAAAATGGTGAATGGCACCACCAGCAGAGAGCACACTGGAACCTAAGAACAAAAGAAAATGTAAAATCAATAGCATATTTTAACACTGTGTGCCTGAAACACATAAAAATACATCTCAAATAAATCAGTAATGTGCTGAATATTGAGAGATTTTATAATTTTGTTGGCTTATCATTTAAATTAACACCTGTTATACAAAAAGAAAAATAAATCACTTAAGTTACCTATTGTTTATTCCACTTCAGATTGCATTCAATTTTTTAACTCAAATAAACAAACAAAAAAATCAACCTTACCTAAATGAATTTTTATTTGGGATGCACAGTTAGACAAAAGCTGTAACAAATTACATGATACATTTTAGAAGACAGATTGTGTTCATTTGCTGAACTTAGAGAAACCTTTGGGTTGACAGATAATCAATTCAAATACCTGCAGCTGAGGGATTGTATTACTAATTCCTTTCACAAGCCTTCCCTTTTGGATACAGGCAAATAAACGGGTTTTCTTCGCCAAGGAATTGACCACATCAGCAGATACAGCCTTTCAGGTATGCTTGCTGTCTTGCAATCTAGCCTGTGATTACTCCACTCAAACTGATGTTAAGCCCAACATGAATATGTGGGCTTTGCCCCTTTATCTGACATCCGCCATCAAGCATGAGAGTACAGAGTTTTTTGGGTAAGGACATCAGCTTCTGTTTCTTTGAATCTACTTATAAAGTGTTTCAACGTGCGTGGCACTCTGCCATCAAATGCTGAGTTTTATAGTCAGTTTCTAGGTGGCCACTAACCAAACCAGTCAATCTAAAATGCAGAAGTACAACTAACAAGTATCACTGTTGTATTTCATGGGACTCACTCAAACATCAACATTACAATTCCTTGTGTATGAACTTTGGAGCTTTTGTACACAGTATTTTTATTTTTTTTCTGTATTTCATATAATATATGTTTGTTTCTGAAACAGACTATCAGGAAGTCTTTCCTTCAGCCCACTCTCCTTAACCACACACCCCCAAAAAACACAACCTAGCTCAGTGCATAAATGGCAGTATTAGTGTACACAATGCAGCCTCTGTGATACAATAAAGTATATAACAGAGAATAGTTCAGTTACACTGCACAAGAGAGGAAAATTATAATCTGATATAATTAATAGGTGTGTGTTTTTATCCAGGGACAGATCAAAATATTCAATTTGCCAGATTTAGAATAGCAGTGTTGCTAAGACACTTATTCTAGGAAAGTGGGGCCACACAGTATTAGTGCTTCACTTGCTTGATCCAAAAGCCCTTTCTATAACCTTGGACTGAAAACATGCATTATTTCTTTTTAATTTTAAGCTTCCCTTCTTTTAGCAAGAGCTCTTGAAGGGTTATGATCTTACTAAGGCAAAAGAACAGGAGGAACAGTTCCTTATTTAGTATAAACCAACACTGACAAAAGTTAAGAGGGAGCAGGAAATCATCAAGAAACATATTCTGGGGAAGGTCTTGGTTTTTGCATCTCTTCAATGTTTGGTTAATGTTTTTTTGGAGGGGGGGGAGGGGGGAAAAGGGAAGACAAGCCCTTCCTGGCTCTGGACACCATGTCAATGCAATGCCCATGAATGGGACAAGTTGCTCTGGATTTTCATTTCAAAACTCTGTAGTTTGTAGCTGAATTTATGAACCTAAATATCACCCTGATGAAATTTCTTACATGAATTTAAAGTTTACATGAATTTAAATCTCCTTACATTAAATGTGTTTAGTTGTTTTTGAGACAAAAAAAAAGAAAAGGGGGAGGATCTTTTAAACTGCTTTATAGAGAGGCAGACAGTACTCTCACATGAACATTAAAGCTACTACATCTATTTTGGTAGGATAGAGACATGGTATGCAACAACCTTTCCCAATTATGCCTGTAACTCCCACTGTGTTGTGTTCTCTTTGGCTCCTGATAATTTTGCATTCTACTGTGTCTTCATAAAATTGATGATACTTAACTTGTACCGTATGCATGGGTTCTATAAGCTCCAAAAGAGGTTTTGCAAGTTAAAGACCTAGAGGAGAAGTTTCAAAGCCAGAAGAAATGTTTCAGAAATGGCTGGGGTTGTGCATGGGACTGAGTAGCAGTCTGCAGTCAGATTAGCAAACAAATACATTCAACTGGGCATGAACCTGATTTTGCACCTAGCAGGCAGCCAAAAACATCTGGGATGTCTTCTTCACAGGTATTGTCATACCAATCTTTCATGCTTTCCTTGACAGGTTTTAGGTATAACAAATATTTTCAAGAAATTATGGGGTTTAGCCCAGCTGTTTTTAATTTAGCAAAGTTCTTTGTTCTCCATGTAGGTGTTAAATAAATTATAACAGAGTAAATCTCTAAATAAATAAGCACTTAGATGTTTTTTCCTTTTTTCCCATCTTCCATCCTGTCCTACAGATACTTTCCTGTTTTACTAAGGCATTCATGTTGATAACTTCTGTTTTGATTTCAAGGCCATGCAACCTGGCTTTTCCAGTACCAGAATCTCTTGTGTTCAGGAAACATTTACCTGGCCTTGAGAATGGAAAAGATTAAGAATCGGATTGGAAATAGGACACAGCACTGTGGAAAGGGATCTGGGGGTCTTGGGTGATGACAAGTTGAATCTGAGTCAGCAGTGCCCTGGCAGCCAGGAGGGCCAACCTTACCCTGGGGGGTATCAGGCACAGCATCGCCAGCCAGGCGAGGGAGGGGATTGTCCCGCTCTGCCCTGCACTGGGGCGGCCTCACCTTGAATATTGCGGGAAGTTGTGGGCACTGCAATATAAGTATGACAGTAAGCTCTTAGAGAGTGTCCAAAGGAGGCCAACGAAGATGGTGAAGGGCCTTAAGGGGAAGCTCTATGAGGAGTGGCTGAGGTCACTTGGTGTGTTCAGCCTGGAGAAGAGGAGATTGAGGGGAGCCCTCATTGCAGTTACAACTTCTTTGTGAGGGGAAGAGGAGGGGCAGGCACTGATCTCTTCACTCTCGTGACCAGTGACAGGACTCAAGGAAACAGTGTGAAGCTGAGTCAGGGGAGGTTTAGGCTGGATATCAGGAAAAGGTTTTTCATCCAGCAGGTGATTGAGCACTAGAATAGACTCTCCAGGGAAGTGGTCATATCACTAAGCCTGAGTTCAAGAAGTGTTTGGAAATGCTCTCAGGCACATGGTGTGATTCTTTGGGATGGTCCTGTGTGGGAGCAGCAGCTGGAGTCAATGATCCTGTTGGGTCCCTTCCAACTCAGCGTATTCTATGATTCTATGATGGAAAATGAAAACTGGTTTCCTGTTACTGGCTTGAAATGCCTAGGTTTGCACCTGAGCATCATGGACATATCCATGGTCATGGTGATTTCTGGATCGTATGATTCTGGGATTGGAATGTTGATGACTCACAAGCATTAAGAGGCTTCATCTGGACTCACTTGTACATACCACATCACAGATGATTACTTTTTTTTTAGTGAGTTAGAGGTTTGGTTTATTTTAA
The DNA here is from genome assembly GCA_013400415.1 of Scytalopus superciliaris. Lineage (NCBI taxonomy): Eukaryota > Metazoa > Chordata > Aves > Passeriformes > Rhinocryptidae > Scytalopus > Scytalopus superciliaris. The sequence continues at coordinate 295,946 of VXBX01003086.1, read as the reverse complement.
ATGGTGAATTTCACAGATTGTCATTTCACAGTTGTGCCACTGGATATCAATCTAACAGCTGAAAAACCTAAGCATTGTATTGTAGCAATTGCTTACTTAATGTCTAGGCTTGTTTGTGTGATTTTGGGTTTTTTTTTTTAACTGAGGGAATGAATTTGTTTGAGTGACTGCAAAGCTCAGTAAATACCAGTTATCAATTCTCTTTCTAATGACAACTGATGACATGATTTTTACAAATGGTTGAGCATTTGGCAAATGCTAACCACAGAAATCGAATGAGCTGAAAGAAACTCCAGTCTGCCCTATTGTCACTACTGAGCTGACAGATGGGAAAAAGAGGAGGAGGTTGTGATGCTCTCCCAGAAGCCCAGGGGCACACCGCAAAATGACTGCTGAAGTGTCTTGACAGACCGTAAGAGAAGTACAGATTTCTGAAGAGTAGACATCACCTATATTCTGCTTTTAAAGTTACCCTTTCTATCACAGCCTCCCCAAATGGACTGACCAAATTCTCTTTGGAGGACTTAGTACCAGAGCTAATTTGAGCCTCAGCAGTGAAGGTAAAATTGAATTTCCCTGACAAAAGGAGGAGCTGGAGCCAGGCTACCTCCTCCAGCAGCTGCTAGAAGAGCAGGAGGACAGGGCTACCATTACAGCTGCCCCAGGCAGGTGGCCTGAATGCCAGCATCTGCTGCTGCTCTGTACACTGTCACCTGCCTGGGCCCTATCAGCATGGCCAGGGCACTTTACTATCCTGGCTGTCTGCTGCTGTGAACAGCTGCCTGGTCTGCTGGTGCCTAAGCAGTAGGGAAAATCCCCCAGTATGTAGAAAAGCCTGTAAACCCCAGAATAAGAATTGAGAAATGGGCAGTGGCAGTCTGTGGGGATCAGATCACTTGGCCTTCCCTTTCTTTTTTATCCCTCTTCAATTAGTCTAATGTGTCTCCTTTGGTTTTGTAAAGAGTGACGTGACAAGTTAAAAGTACCAAACTTCAGTAGCTTCACCCATATGTGCTGCATGCCTCAGGCTAGACAGTACATATTGGTAGCCAGACTGAGAAGAACATTTACCACATTACCTCTTAAAAACTCACTTTATTTTTCTTGTTGAGCTGGCCCTCATCCAATGTGACACTCCAGCATGAGCCATGTAGTGACAGCAACAGCCTCCATGGAAACACACCAGAGCATGAGGCCAGCCGTGGGGTAGAGAGAAAAGGCAGCTCTGTCCTTTTTCTTAGTCTGCTGCTTTTTTGCTCTGAACAAGCTTTCTTTTAATTTCTGAAGCGTTATTATGAGTGCCTCTCCTATGCCACCATGTATTTGGTATGTTTCTCGTAGCAAGGCAAACTTATGCTGAACCTGGAAAACCTGGGGCTGATTGCAAGGCATCACTGTCTCACACCCTCAGCCTCAGGAACCTCCACTCCTTTTACATGCTGGAGCCAGGAGGGGAACCTGCCTTTCCAACCAAGACACAAATAAACACCGGCTGCAGTGGGTGGAGGTTTGAATGCGCAGTATGGAGTGACTGGCTCTTGTGGAGAGTGCCCTGCCAGCAGCCTTGGCACTGCCAAAAGGTCCTGCTAACTGAATGTCTCTTCGGCAAAATGGAGGTAGCAAAGGGAAAGAGCATCTTAGAAATTTCCTCTATGTCTTTCAGAATTTGAAATACCCTCCACTCCACACAGGAAGAGGGTGGGTGGAGGGGAATGTTAAGCAGGTTGCTCTCCCAGTAGATTAGCTGGGGAGACTTTGATGGTCATGATGCCCTGAGGATAAAACCCTTCATCATCAGGGCTATTACCACGTCTACCTCTCCATTATCCTGAAAACTCACTCCCCTATCTAATAGCAGCATGCAAAGTTGTCTAATGCCATTATGATGTCATTTCCCCTTAATATTTCTCTGAAATTTTCCTTTTTTCCCCCCCAGACTGCCTTGAAATGAATCTCTCATCCTGGCTATCCAGTGAACGAGGTAGCTGTTTGGCACTGTTTCAAGTGTTTGAGTATTTCACAGATGACAGGGTAAATCCAGCAAAATTTGTGCACCCACAGGCTAGCTGCTACTGTGCTTAACTTCCAGACACCTGGCTTTACAGTCACAGACATTGTACAATACCAAGTTTCACCACACATTGCTTGTAGGCTTGCAGTTCTGAATTCACACTGTGTAGTGGGAAATACCTATTCTATATATGTCACAGGGAAAATCAGGTGCTTGGAATTCACCACAGCCAGAGTACGGAGTCTCTTAAACTAACCAAAAATGACTGAAAGCAGTTACGTAGTAAAATTTCCCTTATCTCAGCATGTAAGAAGTCTAAGTATGGGCTGCAGGGCAGTAGTTTTTGGGACTGGGAATCACAGTCTGATTCTCTTTCAAGCTGAGCACCTCAGTCATCTTTNCACACACACATATATATATATGTGACATGTAATAAAATATGTAATAAGCACATTTTAATGTCTAATGCTTTAATACATGTGTTATGAATAATAACAATGGCGATACACAGCAGGCACCTAGGTGCTGTATCTCCTACATCTCTTACCGCCCAGCTGCACTACTTAGATTAGATGTACTTGTCTGAGGTACTAGGATATGTCTTATTAAATGTGGACTGTAGGCATTTACATCATGACCAATCTCCTTTGCGCCCTCTGTAATGGAGAAAGATACTCACCTTTGGGGTCTCTCTCATCTCATCCTAAAATAGGTTTCTAAATTTTACTGGCATCGCCAGACATCTTTGTCATATCAAACACTTAATGGACATCAAGAACCACATTTGGCTTCAGCATGGATTCCAGCTCTTTTGACACTGATATCATCGCTCCTCATGTTGTTGCTGAACCAAGTGCTTTGGGTATTTTTGGGTAACACCAAGTCACCCAGGCTAATTCTGAAGTCTTTCAGGTATAACAACAAATCTTAATAAAACTGAGCACTGTTTCTTCCATTAAATTTCTTCAAGACTCTGTTCCCTGACATCTCAGACACATAAGAAAACTAATTCCACATTGTAAAGGAAGCCAGTCACCTGGCTTCCTAAATAGTATTTCTGATCTACTGAAATTACTTCTCAAAATCACCAAGGGCTCTAGGACTCCAGTTAACATCATTAATATCTATTTGCAGTGTATGAGCCCAGGTCCTGAGATTATGCTAATTTGAACATTGAATCTACATTGGGTTAGTGGTCCTGGGCAAGTTTATCAACTGGTGATGTGCCCCAAGAACTCTATGTAATGTCCCAGTATCTTTCACATCACTTTTGACCTCTTCTCCTCCTCATCTATCCCTCCTTCTCATCTCTCTCTCATTCCAAGAGAACCTGATCATTCTGACATCTTTAAAGTGTAATAAATTAAAAAGAAACTTTGTTGGCTACCTTTAAAGTACTTTATATTGCTTTAAATCACTTACACTACCACAGCAATGCTGCAAAGAATGCCATCTAATTTACATAAAGTCATCCAGAGGTTAATTAGTATATGAAGGTTAATTTCCAAAAGAATGCACTAGGAAAAAAGCAGCAAAAAGCAATTCTTTCCTTAATTGGTTTTGTACACACCTCATTCTATGTTTTAAAAATGTACTCAGTAATTTCTGTCTTCATTTTCTAGGAAGATTGCATGTCAGGTAGAAAGGAAGTCTGTCATTGTGTCTGAGTGGTTACTTGCTCACCTTTTGTTGTGGAATAGACTATTTGGAAACATTGACATCACATGCTGTCACAACTGCATGGTGGGCACTGTAATGCTACACTTGCATGCGTTGTCTGCAGTGGAACAGAAAAAATAATTCCCAATTGTCTTTCTAATTGAATAACTGGTGGGAAATGTTGATATAAACATCATCTTAGAAACAGTACCTGTCCCCGCCCCTGTCCACACTGTGGAATGAAGGGAAGGTGTTCATCTGATGAGTCCACATGCCGGAGAAAAAGCAAGGCATTTAATGTTAGTAGGGAGGGCAAAAGTCAGTATTTCTATGTTTGAAAATAAATACTCTGAGGGATTATCAGAAACTGTCCTCAGGTGACAAAGGAAGAAGGCAATCTTGGAGCCTTGATGGATTTATCTCTAAATTTAGACACCCAGAGTTGTGTATTGGGTTCATATCCATTTCCTGTGACTTCAGTGGATGTGGTTATGCTTTTCTACAAGAGCTTTACTGGACACAGTACAGCTTAATTTGAAGGCACTACTTCTCTCAGCAATGATAACATTCACTTCTACTATCAATACCCAGAAAACATGATGGGTTGTACTACAGCATTTTTAATGAGAGTCATTAGCATTTACTGCAACTAGACATCTGCCCGAGCTTGAATCTTGAGAACTTTGAACAATGTTGAGTTTGGATTTTGAAATATGTATTAGAAGCCTTGTGTTCTCAGGGGCTTTGGAGCTCTTCTAGCCCCAAAATGTGTCTCTCTCAAAAGCAAGTAGGAGAAATCCCTATAGGAGAGTTAAACAGCAATATCTGACTATAAAGACTTAAGTTTTATTTCTGTCTTCTCCATCAAGCTGGTTAGACACCTGACAAATAAATTACAGTGGTGGAGCCAAGGATCTACTCAAGTTCATGCTAGAAATGGAACACCTCCTCCCCTCTCTCTGCAAGGCAGTGGCTTCACCACTGCTCCTTGGAAGGATGAAGTGGATTTACAGTTCTGCAAATGTTATTTCTGGTACGCATTTCTACAGAGGCTGCATGGAAACCAGACCTAATGCAAGCATTTCCTTGATGAGTGGATATACAGTGGTACAGCCTCTCTTGGGTCACATGAAACTAGATGTTATGTTTTGCAGTGGTAACAAGGTAATCAAACCTTACCATTTTCCTTGATCTTAAATAAATCCATCCTTGACAAGTAGCATCCCTGTTTTAATTCAGAAGTTTTAATATAATAAGAATACCAACAATCATCATTGAACTTACTTGTTCTTTCTGTGCTTCCACTATTCCTTACTATTCTTCATGCCTATGAGAATATTCTTTCTCTTCCTTTAAACAGCTCTTGTCCATTGTTGCTGTTTACAATGTCCTTATTGTTGCTGAGGGTTCTCCTATTCCCTCTCTGTCATTGTTTAGCAAAGCTAAGTGCATTTTGTTATTTTAATCTTTCTTAAAAAGTCAATCCCTCAATTAGAATCTATGGTTGTGGAGTTCCACTGGTGTCTACAGGCTAAACACCACTAAGGCTGTTTTCTTACTAATTGTGCTCACTAACAGGACATTTTTTTACTGTTGTTGATGGCATTAATTTGTTTGTCAGTTTGTTGTTTTTGTAAAGACTGTTTATCTAGGTGAGAGGCAGAAAGCAGAATTCATTAAATCAGATTTTCAAAGGATTAAAGTCTACAAGGCATAGAAAGTGATGATTTTCTTGGTTGAGATTTTAAACTGAAACATGCAAAGATAAACCTAAAAGCTTGGGATTTGGAGACTGAGCACATCACAATCTCTCACTAAAACACAGAGATTTTAAGAACATGCTTGTAAAAGAAGCCTGTCAAATGCTGATCTGCTCTCTCTCCTACCAATTCCTAATGAGCATCAAAGAACGTGGAAACAATCCTTCATTCCTAATCTATCAAACACATTTTGCTAAAGAGACATTTGGACATTCAGTGAGAAGAACAGTAATACCAGAAAAAATGCTTACCTTGTCCTCTCTCACTTTTGTCTCCAATGTTGCTCACTAATCACCCTGTATGCAAGTTTTTAGGAGAAGAATTTCTCTCTTCTAGCATGCAACCGAAGAAGAATCAAAGAACCTTTACACAGACGTCACAACAACTTTTTGAAGTAAGTTTTGATGGGCTTCTCAGTGTGTCATTTCTTTTCTGTGTACCTCTTAGGAATGTAAATTTTTTACACATGCTCTCCACAGCACCACAAATAAACTAGACAATAAATGTAGTAACAACCTACCCAAGGGATCTATCTCTTACCCTGCACATAAATTTACTGTAGTTTGAACATTCCTTGAGCTGGGATATGTCCCATTTGATTCAGTTCTATTTACATCAATTATTTCATTGTGCATAAGCTAAAAAAAAAGTTGCATTGTTTGGACATACAAAGTAATGGTATTCCACCAAGGTACATCCACAGTGTTTCTATCTCCTCTGTCCACAGAGACTGTTAGGTTCAGCTGTGTAGTATGGCTTCCTCTACAGTGCTTGGGATGAATCCTGTTCTGTCACTCCGCTACATTATCCAGTCACTTCTCCTGGGTCCAGCATTGTAATCTGCTGCCTACTTCCAGTCTATAAAGTAGGCTTTTTAAAAGGCATTCCTCCTTCACTTGGAAGGTTAATCCTAGCAGCTGGGACTTCCTAGTCCTTGCCATGGCCACAACTGAATTTTTCACATCAGTCCTAGACCTGATGTGGCCTTACCCCTGATGACAATTGCCAGTATAGCACCAGACCACAATTTAGCTATGTGACTAATTGCATGCTAATGTTGGACCTGTGCCTCGGTTACTCACATGTGACCTGAGAACAACTACCTGTTGAGTCATACCATCACTGTGCCTTTGGGTATGCCCACAGCTTTCTATATGAGCTTCACAGCGTTCAGTACCACCTGTAGCAACTACACCTCCCCTAAGAGTTAACATTGCACCATGTCTGCATTTTCCATCTCATTTCCCTCTTCCACCCCACTGTTACAGCTGCTGATGTAGACAGGCTTTCTTTTTCCTGTTCTTCTGCCCATGCAGCCTTTCCTGTGTCACCACACAGTAGCTTAATTTTAGCAGCAGCAGAGCTTACTCCCTCTATGTTTCCCCAGCATTGTGATTTAAGCATTATTGAGGTATTTAAGAGCTCCAGCCTAAAACCCTGCAGTTCAAAAATTTTCCCATTTCCAAAGTGAGATGGCTAACACCAAAGACCCTGAAGAGTCCAAGAGGTTCAGCCCCCTCTGGGATTTTCAGAAGAGGCTGGGCATCTTGTCTGGACAGTCTGGAGTATGAGAGATCTTAGGTGAAAGACATGGGGCATTTCCTGACACTGGGCTGCATCTGAGCTGGCTCAGAACTTTTCTTTGAGAGATTTGAGAGCAGATCAGGATGTTTCTGGAGAGCAAACATCTACTGGGTTAAACAGTACTAGAGAGTAGGCAGTCTGGATTCCTGGGATTTAGGCACATGGATTTCATCCAAGTCCCAGTATAATTCTGAAAGGTGCATGTGTTGCTACTCAAAAAAATCTGGCAAAAAAATTCATGTGCTAACACCTATATACCTATTCCCCTATATCTACTGACTTTGATTTTCAGTGAAACCCCTGTGTTTACATGATTAAATGATGTGTCTGCATCAAAAGGCCCTTGGCATCCAGCTCGCCACTGTGCATTGTACACCACAGCTCCATCCCAGGCTGAGGGGCCAAACAGCCTGAAGTTCAGCCATCCTGGTACTTAAATGAAGAGATTCATTCCTCCTGTGTAAGTAGGAGACAAACTAGCTTTCAGGTAGTACAGAAGAATAGAATGTAATGCTTTTCCCCTTTAAAGAGTAAAAGCATCTGTAGAAGAAAGACCCATCCTTTAAAAGCATGAACAATACTTAAATTTGGCAGAGAACAAATTATTTTGAAATTATGCAACACGAAACAGTCACTGACACTTCTACTGAAACGTGACACTGGTTCCAGGATGTTCAGGCACTCCTGCTGGGACAGATAATCTGCATTTAAATTACAAGATTCAGCCATATGTCTGACTGGGAAATGAAAAGGGTGGAATGATAGATACTACCTTGTGCTTCTGCTGTTGGAGTCTTTCATCCTGCTCAGTCACTCTCATGCACTGTGGTCTATTCCAGAATAAACTCTCTTCCTATTAGATAATATCCGAATGTCTCCAGGGCCTGTTTCAGAACTGAACATTCTCTTCTTTTTTTTTTTCCTCAGAAACTATATATCAAATCTTTGGTGGGAGCAAGCTTATGACTAATATTCCCCTCTGGTTATTTAACTTGTAATAATGTATCAATTTAACCCATGCAACTTTTATTTGAGATTTAGGCTATGACTTATGGTTGAGGATTTGTACTGTCCAATTTAGGAAAAGGCAAATCTTCCTCATTTACAAAAAGGGTACATCCTACCTTCCCACTCTTGCGTGTGTGCATGAGTTTTAGAATAAGAGAGCAATATTTCCCTATCATTCAAATTATTTTGGTGTTTGTTTTTGGTTTTTTTCCCAGCTGCTATTGACTAGTCTTTGCCATTATCTTTCAGTGGGAAAAACATATTTTTGTTGGACCTTCAAGTCAAAGCAATGTCTTCTTTATAGCTGCTGGATGTATTCTGTAAAAACTTGGATTTTACTTTGTTTAGACTGTGAGAAGTTACTATAATTATATTTCCAGTAGTTTAGTTGCATATCCTGAACCAAAACAGAATTAATTGGTAAGAAAAAAAAAATAATTTCTAGTATTATGAAAAACAAAAAAAAAACCCACCCAGCTTAAGAATAAACGTGTCTGAAATATAGAGCCTTCTCTCACATTTTCAGTGTGTTACTATTTTTGGACTTTCTTTTTGTGGTTTGCCATTGCACATGGTTCAGGTTTAAGAAACACAGGATAATGTGGGCTTAGTGATTTGATGATGGTACCAGTGAATGGTAAAGGCATGATGTAGGTTTAAAAATTTGGTCACTGCACTCTTGAAATCATAAATGCTCACAGAATTTATAGTATTCGTTGTAAACCTTGGAGAAAGACAGTGAAGACACTGCACAGCATCAGCACATTGCCATTCTTGTGAATGCCACTTGGAATTTGATGGAGACATTTTTTAAGCTACACATGCAAGAAGCTGAGCTGAAAGATGGTGCTCATCCAAGGGAGAATCTGTTTGTGAGAACTTCAAAGAACGATGCCAATGTGGCTGAGGAATTTTCTGGAAAAGATGGTTTTGCAGGTGAGCAAGACAGAGGTCAAGAGAAAGTTTTCCTGTCCTTCCAACCTTGTTGTGGTTTGCCCTCCCTGTTTCTGAAACCCAGCAGTTGGGCTGAGCTCCTGGCTGACCCTTGGCTGAACTGGTTTGGCATGAAATGTGTCATGATCACTGGGGGTGATGGGAGAATGCCACGTGGTCCTGGACTGCTATTTGTCTTCTGCTGTTTCCAGTCACCAAAGCAGAGGTTTGAACTTAGCCTTCACCTGCAGACCTCTGTGCTTTTATCACCACTTTGGGAAAAAAAAGAAGTGGAAGGACCGTTAGTTTAGACCAAGTGTGAACAGATAAAAATGGATGTCCTTGTGAATTGCTCTTAGAATTGTGACTGGCCTGTAGTAAGAACAAAGAAATACAAGAATTAGCATAACTACTCTGAAGGTACTTATTTTCATATACTCTTTATTGTTGTTTTATTTCAGGACAGGTTTAATTAAAAGTAAGCACTGGCAGTAATCATATGGTATGTGCTTCCTTTTCTAAGCTTTGAAAGATCTTTTCTTGTGAGGGTGATAAATCATCTAAATGAGCATGCATGAAAACTTGTAAAATGTCATTTGGTACAGAATTTTTCCACACATGGCACATATCCTAAGCAAGTGTTTTATGAAAGAGACCAGAGAGTTTTATGGAGCATGGTTTGGTATATAATATAAATACACTGAATTTTGTATATAGGCCAAACACAAAATACTATAGGTATCTGCTGAAAGGAAGACAGCATGACGAACCTCTAGGAGCCACACAGTCTACGGTACCTACTGCACATCTTAACAACAACTGCCTAATGGACACACTGATGCCAAAAGAACCCTTTGAGTTGTTCTGAGAAGAATACATACATAAGCTTCCATGAAATATGTCATCCTTTTCACTCATTTATATCAAGGAAATACCAACAAAACACTTTGTTTAAATAGCTTTAAGAACCTGATATAAATCAACAATAGCCAGGAAATTTAAGAAAGCCAAAGCCTGACACTCCCTCTTCGGCACATTACGCCCTGTTTTTGCAAAGAAAGCTGGAAACCTTGGGTATCTCACCTCATTTTCTGCTCTTGATTTATGTCAGAGCCTATGGGAAAAGTACCAGCATTAGCAGAAGCTTCCACCTCAGACCGTGCACAGCAAGGGTTCGGATGAAGCCACGTGAAGTCACATGTGCTTTACATAAAATATCAGTATCTTGTGAGTGGTGAGACACCACTGCCCAGCAGCCGAGACTGAGTCCCTGCTCTATCCAGCTGCTCTCTCACACAGAGCTGCCCAGGCAGCACTGGTGCAGACCAGACACAGTGCCCTGCGGAAGGGAGAGACCCTGGATGCATGCCAGAGGAGTGGCTCCCCAAAGCCTGTATGTGAGACATTTTCCATTTTGGCTTTGGTTCAGCGGCTGTGGTGATCCTGAGGTGACAGCGCTGCCAGTATCACCACTGCCAAGCCTGTTGGCTCCCAGAAGCCCCCAGAGCTGCAGCATAGCCCCCTCTGAACAGTCACACTGCTGGGAGAGGACACTGGTGCCCAGTTTCCAAACTTCAGTACGTATTTCAGTATGTACATATTGGCATATGTAACACCAAAACACACTTAGTCCCAGTATTTCTTCTGATTCGATCCAGAAAGTTAGGTTGTTTTTCTTGTTTTAGATTAAGACAAGTTGACAGTTTTAGCCTGAAGTAAAGGAGGCTCTTGGGAGACCTTATCACTCTCTACAACTACCTGAAAGGAGGCTGTAGCAAGGTACAGGTCAGCTTCTCCTCCCAAGTAATAAATGATAGGACAAGAGGAAATGGCCTCAAGCTTCCCCAGGGGACATTTAGATTGGCTCTTAGGAAAAATTTCCTCACCAAAGGCCACCCAGGGAAGTGGCTGCCTCCATCCCTGGAGGCATTTAAAAGATGAGTAGAACTGCTTAGGGACAGGGTTTCATGGTGAACTTGACAGTGGTTGGATTCAATTACTTTACAGTGTTTTCCAAACAAAATGATTCAGTGATTCTGTGAAAATATTTTATTCCAGTGCAGGGTTAGATGATACAGGAAGATTAGAGAAGGCTTTTTTAGACACTCTTTTTCCTTTTGTCTCTCCTGTTATCAAGTTATCAAGGGTCAGTGTTGGCTTTGGACCCATGGAAAAGGAAGGAGGCAGCTTCTCCAAAGCCTTCCAGGCACCTCTAACCCCATGAGCCTTATCCTGCAAAAGCAGCTTCTCTGGTCCTATCCTTTTTGTCTCAGGGTCCTCCCCTTGTCATTCCTGGGCCCAGGGGATTCATCCCAGACAGCCAGAGCTGTCACCACCTCTGCAGCAGCAGGAATATCCCAGGATACAGGGTGGTGAGCCAGGCCCTGAGGACTCAGGGCAAAACCGAGCCTGAATTAAAGCCCTGTCTCCTTTTACTGCTTTGTAATTCTAGTTACAACCTTGACTCATAGTGAAACAATTTAGTAAAGAGAAAAAAAAAAAAAGGCTTCTCTATAAGAAGAATTCTTTTTATTGTCAACTTTCACACAGTCAGAGAAAGAAAATCCCTAGGCAATTAGAGCTTCTAACATTACAGGCACAAGGTTTGTTTTGAGAAAACAAATACATGTCAGCATTTTTAAAGTTATTTTTTCAACCTTCAGACACATTGGCAAGGCATCGATTCAGTGGGTTTTTTTACATGAAGGCATATAGACAGGAAAGCACAGTACTGGGTGGGAGTGCAATATGCCACTTGTCTGTTAAAGATAGAGAGTAAAAATACAAAGAGCCATAAACCAGACAAATCAAAGGAGAGAGAAGCATTCAACATTTTCATAAATGACTTGGATGCAGAACTGGAAGACATACAAAGCAGTTTGCAGAGGACACAAAACTGGGAGGAGCTGCTGACTCCCTTGAAAGCAAGGAGGTCCTGCAGAGAGACCTCAACAAATTAGAGAACTGGGCAATCACCAACTATATGAAGTTCAACAAGGGAAAGTGCTGGATTCTGAACCTGGGATAGGGCGACCCTGGATTTTTGTACAGACAGGGGAATGAGATGATGGAAAGCAGTGCCACGGAAAGGGCCCTGGGTATCCTGGTCAATAGCAGGTTGAATGTGAGTCAGCAGTGCCCTGGCAGCCAGGAGGGCCAACCCTGTCCTGGGGGGGCATCAGGCACAGCATCACCAGCCAGTCAAGGGAGGGGATTGTCCCGCTCTGCCCTGCACTGGGGCAGCCTCACCTTGGATATTGTATGCAGTTTGGGGCACTGCAATATAAGAAAGATCTTAGGCTATTAGAGACTGTCCAAAGGAAGACAACAAAGATGGTGAAGGACCTTGAGAGAAAACTGTATCAGGAGTGGCTGAGGGCACTTGGTGTGTTCAGCCTGAAGAAGAGGAGACTGAGGGGAGACCTCATTGCAGTTACAGCTTCCTCATGAAGGGAACAGGAGGGACAGGCACTGAACTTTTCTCTGTGGTGACCAGTGACAGAACCCATGGGAATGGCCTGAAGTTGTGTCAGGGCAGGTTTAGGTTGGATATTAGAAGGAGATTCTTCACCCAGAGGGTGGTTGGGCACTGGAACAGACTCCCCACATAAGTGGTCACAGCACCGAGCCTGACAGAGTTCAAGTAGTGTTTGGACAATATTCTTGGGCACATGGTGTGACTCTTGGGGATGGTCCTGTGCAGGCCCAGGAGTTAGGTTTGATGATCCTTGCACTCCGTCATCCCTTCCAATTCAGCATATTCTGTGATTCTGTGATTCACAGAAATGGGTGTGTGTTACCCAAATATTGGAGATTTCCCTGATACTAATATCTAAAACCAACAGTGTAAAGGCAGCATTGGTTAGGGTCATCTGCATAGCTCTGAGTACCTGAGGGATTTTTTTTTTCCCCTTTGTTTGGTTGGGTTTTTTGTTCCAAGTCCTGCTTTCCACAGTGGCAATGCTATAAAAATATATAAAAATAAACTTATATCAGTTTACATGCAATTGGATAAACACAGTGTAATAATGACTCCACTCATGCAGCCTGCATTCTGTCTGTAAAATGTTAGCCTTGAGTGTTTGTAATACAACTTAACAAGAGATAAAGGCATTTAAAAAGAAATGTGATCACTTTAAGCTAAGTAGCCTCTCTGATTTAAGCCTTTTTATTACTGTAAAGTGGGCTGTCCTGAACATATATTTGAACAGTATGAAAGATCCGGTACATGTAATATAATTTTCAGTCAGCTTGGTGAACTTGTGTTGAACAGGTAAAACATGAAACCAAAAGAATAGTTTGTAAAGGAAGAGGAGAAAAGAATTTAACAAATATCTTCTAGAGCCAGAAATTATCCATTTCATATCTTTTTCCCGTGAAGTCAATCTGTGACATGCAGAGGTATTTCCCAAATTTGGCCCCTGACCTTGCAGCTGGACCCTGTCACTGCACAGCCTCCCACTATCCCCAGCAGACTTGCAGCAAAGCCGAGATGGTTGCGCATACAGATGTGATAACTTGACCAGTGACCTAGATAAGACACATTTCCTAACCCAGAGGGCAGACAATTTTAAGGGCACATTACTGCCTCTCCTCCACAGGAGAAACTTGTCCCAAAAGACATTCTCTGTGTGGGGTAACTGTGGTTTCAGAGGCAGGGGGCTGTCATCCAAAGGCAGAGATTGTGCATGGCAGCTCTGTGAATGTGGTGAAGAACTGGAGGGAAAATATGAAAAGAAGATGAATCTGTTCAGCACTAAATATGTTTATTTTAACTTCTCTGCAGCTTCTGAAAAATCACTGAGCAAAACTCCAGGGTATAAATCAAAGTGAGAGAGAGTAAGAAAAATGGCAAGCGAAAAAAAGTCATTACTTTGATTGGCAATGAAAGATTACTCAGGATCTGTAACTGTGTTTACCTAGCTCAGCTTTAAGTTCACCACTCCAAACTCCTTTATAAGAATCCCATGTTAAAAACAAAAACTAAACCAAAAAAAGCCCAAATTTTTCATAGGAAAATGGCTTATGTAGCAAAAAGTGTAAGTGGAAGTTTGGGGGTTGCCACCTATGCTCACATGGCTATATTTTCTTTACTATTAAATACATACTTTATGGAATTTCAAGCCTTCTCTACTGAGAGTTTAAAATACAGAATAAAAGCTAAAAGGATGAATATAAAGATAGTTACCTGTTTTTTTCTTTTTTTCACCTTTCAGTTTCATATTCTTCAGCTATAACTTAGCACAGTCCAATTTACAATATAAGGCAGGAAAGTCAGTACTAGTCACACAGTTGCACTAAGTACTGTTCTCATTTGTTCACTATAAGCTCCCTATTTCCTTCTTAAAAGTTGTTTTCAAAAAGATCTGCTTGCGTAATTGTACAGCAGCAAGCACTGGTAGCCTCAATCCCCAAGAATGTTTTCAATGACCTCTTCCTGCCCAGTTTTTCCATGAGAGAGAGAACTCTTGGGAAAGGGGGAGCCAACAGTGTTACCAGAGGGTAAATGAGTAGACAGATGCAGAATAGAGATTAGTGGTTTAGAGAAAAAAAATCCATTTTTTTCCTCACCCCGGTGGTACAATTGCTTTTACAAAACACCCCCTCCTTTTAACATTTCATATCCTTTTTGTAGGCCCTCCCAGCAACAAAGTAGACCTTAATTTTAGAAATGAGAATATTAAAGTAGAGGAATGGACGCGTTTCACCCACAGAGCAGCTGCCAGCATCAAACCCAGCCTGTGGATCAATCCTGTCTATGGAGGGGCTGGGTAGCTTTGCAGTGGCTGTATGAGTCAACATGGCCATTTACAGACAGGTAAGTGAATGCAAACAAAGCCAGAACATTCAAAGTGAAATGTCTGCTTATGAGGAGAGCCAAACCCACTAATACACACACATACCTGTACCACATGTGTAGCAAATCAAGTTTTATTTATTTACAGTATCAGTTTTGGTTACGGAGAAGTCTTCAAAAATCTAAGGGCAAAATGACCTTGAAAAGTTCACATTATTAAGAATTAATTATTAGCCTCTGACAGGCCCCATTTATCACCATGAAAACCAGATACATTAATTAGAGCACTTCTGGTATCACAGCAAACCTTGTTTCCTTCGTGTTAGATTTTGGTTTAGATTTTGTTCCCAGAGGGACCACAAGAATTCTTAAATGTACCAAAGAGCAGTTTAAAGATTTTCCACTGTGATGAATTTAAATTTGGGGGGGGTTGTCCCTGAATCAGACTCCATAGTAACTTCCATAACCAAAGAATTATCTTTGCTAGTGACAGGCAAAATTAATACTCAGAGTTTCGTTTTTTAACCCTGACTGTCACCTACAGAACTGACAGTGAGGACCACGGGGTAGATTATCCAGCAATTAACATTATGTGATGTTGCTGAATACAGCATATTTCCTGTAGCTTAAAAACATGGCAATGCAGAGTAGGCAGCTTTCAAAGTTTGGATGAAATCTTAGTGAAAGTCTCCCATGACTCATTCAACTCCTGCCATTACCTTATGTACTGTGATAATGGTGTAATACAAGGAAGGGATTTAAAAGGACAAGAACATAAATCTTTCTTTGAGATGGATGATATTTTGCCATTGCCTGTGTGTCAAGAGGACTGAGGGAGCTTGCTGTGTTACAGTTTCCCACCCTAGTCATAGTAGGAGTGCAAAATGAAAACTTCACATTCAGATCAAATCCTGTTTGTCTTCAAGACATTTCCTACGGGATTAAGACTTGCAAAATGTGGTCCCAAAGGGAGGAACTCGGAATTTCTCAGTAACACCCCAAGGAGGCCTTATCGCTTTATCAGCCCCAATCAGCTGCAAAGTCCCCATTTGCAGTTTTCCCTGCATGGGAGAAAAAAACCCCAGGCAAGTATGACACCCCAGTGCTCCATACACTTAACTATTCACCCCAAATGGTCTGCCTCTTTAAATAAAGCACAGGCTGGGACACGCTATCTGCTTCTCAGAAAGCCGAAGGTGGATGCATGCCAGGGATTTGTGCAGCTTCCTGGCTTTGCTGATAAAGAAAGGCCACTGCGAGGTAAACCTCTGCTCTCTCCCCTGCAGGTTTTCCCTGCGGCTGCCCAGAAACAAGGGACTCGAGAAGACAGGGAAAACATGGAGCCTGTGGCACCAGAGCCAGCTGCCCGCACAGGAGGAGGCTTCTGAAGAGTTCGCGCTCACGCACTTCTACATTTAGAAATGTGAGCTTTGAGCCTGAGCATTTGCATGAGCCGGTGGAAAGTATGAGAGAGCACAGCTAATACTGAAAGTTAATGATAGCATTTGACCATGTTAACCAGTAAGTGACAAGACAGGGTCACAGGAGTTAATTATTCAAGTAAGTGACTGCTAAAAGAAATGTTTAAGAAATGCTGGTAGTTTGCACAGACTGCAGTGGAAGGTGACTAATCATTGCAAAGTTTAACCTTGACTCTAAGCAGACTGTTCTTGTTCTTTTTTATGGTTTTGGTTTTTAAGTCAATGTTGTCTACCTAGCAGTCAGGACATTACAGGTTTTCACAGCAGAAAAACACCCTGTCTGGCTAAAAATGTGACATGAAGACCAGAGGTCCAGGAGAGAAGCAATCTGCTTTAGAGGTGTTCAGCTTTGACAGAAGGGGGTTCTTCAGCCTCAACTCCCAGTCTCCTGCGTGATGCGACTCCGCTCTCCTCACCTCTCAGTACTGGTGTATTTAGGTTATAACCTCTTTTGAACAAACTCTGCCTTATTTGTTCATTGCTGAGCACAATCAGTCCCTGCCCACTGCCGATGTCCCTCGGCAATGCCACAATACAAACACTAATGAAGACAGACTGCTCATACCTGCATAGCCCCGACTGAACCCACCAGTTAAAAAATTTCATTATTTTTTTGGTGCCCGGATAATTAAAAAAAATCCCAAGCAAAATACAATTACTGCCCTGCCATAACTGCTAAGCTGCTGCGGGAAATAGCTGCATAAATTTAAGAGCCAAACATTCCACTAGACCTCTTTTTTTCAACAATCAAATACCAGAGAGGGAGCTAATACTGACACTATATTTCTCTTCTTCTGTATGCTGAACTGTTTTACAACTTCTAATCATGATATATGAGAGTCTACAGTTTTTTTTTTTTTAAAAGGCAAGTAAAAACTAACATTTTATAACATTACAACATATATACAGCACTTCTCATCCCAAGTGTACTTAAATTACTTGACCTCTCAGAAAAGTACAGATATCTCCAGCACGTGTTTAATAAACGATATTTGAGGTTTGAACATGGGCATGAATAATTTTTCCAACTTACAGCTTTGGTAAGGATAAAACAAAAAGTAAAAGCATGTTTAACATGTATAGCCCTATTAAGATACTGAAACTAAAAGGACATACGTGTAGAACTTAAATATGAAGAATATATTAAGTAAGGGTAAAAATGAAATTTGAGTGGTTAGATGAGAGGACAACTAAGTGAATAATACTTTTTCCTTAAAAAAAAAAAAAAAAGGAAAGAAAAGAAAAGAAAGCCTTTGAGGTTATAATTTGGTTATTTAGAAGTGTGATGTTACCTTTATCAGGAAAATCAGAACCCTCGGTGTTATCTGTGCCTGTTGGTGGGGTGGGTACTGCACTGGAATATCTCAATATCTGCCTTTGGGAATATCTCAAAACGAAGACTGGAAAATCCTCAGGGAAATCCTGCAAAATGCCTATGGGGAAAAAAAGATTCTTCCAGAGAAATCTTCCTGATGTGTAGCATGAAATCACAGGGATTGTTGGAACTTCCTATTCTTCCTGCTCATGTTGTCAGGAGGCTTAGAGGGGTTGTCTTACTGGGTTCTCAAAGACAAGGAAGTCCACTTGTAAGATGGGTGAACATGCAGGCATGGTCAACCCTTCATTAAATATTGCTTTGCATCTGTTTCCCAAAAACATCTCTTCAGGCCTTCTAGAAGAATTATACTTAGGGAGAAGGGCAAGGGTGGTGGGAGGCAAGGGGATAGGTTTAAAGAGAACCTCTGATGCCACTCATACTTGAGAATAAATACAGAAGAGCATAAAACATTTCAAAGTTACTGTTGCAAACAATCCACTCCCAAGTCAGACTATATTAAGGCTAAACTCTTAAGATAAGCCTGTAAATTAGAGATTGCAGAAAGCAGAGGTTTGGTTTTCAAGCCCCACTGCCTAAGTCAAGAACAATTTTCTGTCCTGTGGTACTTGGATGGAGGAAGAGGGACATGGTAAAGGAAGTGTGGGTGGTTCGTAGTGTTCACTTTGCTTTGGTCTGGGAAGCTAGGAAGCCACAACAGTTCTTTGCTTGTAGGCTTTCTGTTGCTTTAAGCATGAATGTCCCTTTTGTCCTCTAACAATACCACTTTTGCTTTTAGTAAGACAGTCTTTGACCCTTTCCTGGACTAGAAATGGAAGCCAACTGAAGCAGCAGGATGCTGTTCTTCCAAATCTACTTTGTGATGTTCTCTTTTGATGCCATTGCTGGCATCACACAAGCCAGGGTGATTTCAAGCAACTTTGCTAATCTGCCTTCATTAGACTATACCAATAGTCATAACCACTGCTTATGTTTTTTCAGTCTTCCCTGTACCAGCTTTGCACTCATTCCCTGGGAATAATTTCATCTGGGTGTTACAGATCTTCAGCTCAACCTTACGTGTCCCAGAGCAGGCAGAAGGGATGAAGAGAAGGCCTGCACCATCCTCTCTTGATGCAGGCCTGCTTATTTTTCTGGGTATCTCTATGGGAAAACTTTCAGTCAGTTTGAGTTTTCCTTCCTTCTGTAAACTTAACAGGTTTAGGTAGTGTGGCAGTGATACATTCAGGTAAGTGCTGGGACTTAAATGTACCTGAGCTCCCTTTATAGTCACTGGACATGATTTGGAGTCACGTATTTAGTGCATTTTTAGGAACTCCAAAGTATCCACAGTTCTGTCTACCTGTCTCGCCTTCAGCTGACACTGTGGAAGAGTTTTCTGTGGGTCAGTCCTGGGTCACATCTGCTACCTCCACATGGATACCTTGGGTACCGTATGTGACCTCAAATGGCATGAGATCCCTACCTGTGAGCAAATAAATGAAGCATCTGTCTCACATCATCTAGCTCTGTCTCTACCTGCTGGTAAGAAACAGGTATTTATCTCATCTACCTGAGAATTGGCTGGTGTGCCACCCAGGGATTCCTGTCCCTGTCCATTGATTTAATAGGAATTTAGGTGAGTAGATGAGATGTGATGACTAATTTTTAGATAGCTCTAGTGAGGTGAAATCAATCCCATCTATACTGGCACATGATTAATGTTGGAACAGTAAGCACCTTGCACTTTGCTCTTTAAAGTCATAATAATTTTGGTTAGATTTAATGTTTTTTAAAAAGTGTTCCTGCTTTTATTAAATTGATCCTTGTTAATTATAATCCAATAAAATTTAAAAGAGGCTTTAAAGGGTCATGATTTATGCATCTATGTTCAAAAATCAGAACTATCAGACAGCAAGCCACCAAACTCCTGCAGCATTCAGAACATGCATTTGAGAAGTGATTTCAAATCCCTATGCAAGTCAATCAGAGGGAGAAGTATGCAGAAGACATACTGCTGTATTGTGACAAACCATAAAGAAGCTTTCAGCTATATAGCATCTTGACAGGCTGTTCAAAATCAAGTGTTTAACTTCACTCTTTACTTGATAATCAGTTTCCCTCTTTGCTTCACATATATGTTATGCCATATTTAACACACAAAAGGAAAAAAAAGGTAGTATTTTCTCTATTGAGAGCCAGCTTCGTTGTGATGCACCCTATCACTCTTCTTGTTTTTTTTAACTGAGGAAAGCATCCTGTACTCTTTTGTAATTCTTTCCTAGCCATAGTCCTGATATGTGGACCAGGGATTTATAAGGCTGTAGTCCTACCCCTCAGGAACAACTGGTAGCGTGCTAATATGCCAGAAAAGCCCCAACCAAACAATAAAACAAAAATCCAATCCCAAACTTAACATTTTCTATTAAGTCCTGTCTTTCTAAAAATATGGGCTTTATTTACTTCCTCTGAGCAGTCAGTGTCCCCGTTAGTGACATAACCTCACTAAGCCATTAATGCTCATGCAACTTTGTAACAGTATTCAAAAAGTATTTATAGACTCAAGAACAGAAGTCAGGGAATTTCCTATCATAAACAACCACCTTTTCCGCATTGTTCTTTCAACAAATGTAGTTATTCATTGCTCAGTCACACCTAGCAAGGTAGTCTTTCTGATCGATAAATACCTACAAGACCTGTTGATTTTCCTGCATTATCTATATCATCTGCTTTTCCTAGACTCTACTTAAATCACTGTATTTCAGAGTAGATACCAGCCTCTAAACCCAAATTAAGTGGAGGTATAATAAGTGTAACACAGGAAAGTGATTCTTTTACTTCAGTTGATCACCAGTTTACACATGTACCCTACACTCTTGTATCTTTTGGGGAAAAAAAAAAGGTATAAAAATAGCCATTAATAGCAACAGGAACTCTGGATGTAGCGACTAGCTTAATGAAAATCTGAAAATTAATGGAATTTTGAAAGCACCTATACTATTCAGATGTCAGGCACACACTGCTCTTTCCTTGCGTCTTAATAACGAAGCAGTGGGCATCTTTCATGGTAACAATAACAGCCACTGTACTAAATTCAATCCAGCACTCTACATACAGTGACAGTGACATGTGATGATATTTGTGGCAGATTATTATGGTCCTCCATCATAAAAGTGCAGCAAAAATTCAAGGCTGCAATAAAAATTAATCTGACTGTGAAACTGGCCTATAGTTATTTCCTTCCCACACTCACACACTACAACATTGATGTATAGAAGCCATCACATATGACTTTGTGAGGGTATTAGATGTACATAAAGCTTGCAGAGAGAAACTCATGGTTGCTACAAAATACTCAGAAACCAAGTACTGAAACTACATCTTTCTACATGTCCTGTGTCATTATACACAGTATCACAAGTAAGTGACTTACTTGTAGGATGTTTTCAAAACCTACTACCAGTGAGCTGTTAATAACACTTCACCTTTCATACTGAGACCACTAATTCAAAGTCCAGCCTGAGTCAATCTGACCAAGGAACTTATTAAAATTTAATTGATGATTTGAAATAAGTCAGTAGTCTTAGTGGAAACCCTAAGGATGAAAGTCTTTGTGACAAAATTACAGCCATTCCTAGGATTCCTCTGGATCCTCAGAAAAGGTGAATACCCAGAAGAAACTGGCACCAAGCTGGGTAAAAGCCAGGGACACTGTGATGCTGCTGGTGGCAGGGCAGTGTAAGAAAGTACATTTCCTGTTGGTGGAAGACTTTTCTCTGAGATTTATAAAAGCTCCATTCATTCAGTCAAACAGTGATTTGGAAGTAAAAAAAAGTACTGTCTCTTGCTAAGGAGATGAATATAACTATAAACATAAAGGGATGTAAACTACGTCCCTGAGTTTTGCCTCATTTGCTTAATCACTTTAGTATTCTCTGTTTGCAGAGCATCTGTATAATCCATATGTGGTAATAATTTCATGCACAAACTTTAGGAGGCACAGTGCTGTAGAAGTTGAACAAACCTTGTCAATCACTGAACACAGGAAAACCTGTTGCTGGAACAAATTTGCTGCATGCTTCAATTGTAGCCAAAGAGGCCTGGCTTCTCCTAGATTTTCATGGTTTGTTGTTCAACTAGAATTTCTTCCATGCATCTGAAATTTGCTCCAGGTTATATGATGTTTTGTGGCCCATCACAACATGGCATATTACCAATTGATACTATACAATCCACAATGAAAATATGCCCTTAATGCTCCATGACAAATTGAAAGAATTTGGATATCTTATTTAAAACAGTAGAGGGGAAATAGGAATACAGCCCAGCTCTGTAGTTTAAATTTATCCTTTTTGTTAAAGCAAAAGAGGGGTATGAATAAAAGGTATCTGAAACTTTGATAATTCATGAGGGACTTAGTGACTTCAGCTTTTCTGAGCTGGCTTGTGCATCTTTTTTTAACTGCTTCCTATCCATACTTATTTATCTAATAAATGAGTGAGTTTATTTTAGGATATGCTTTTATGATATTAAAATAGGCCTTCTAGAAAGCTCATTTAGCAATTGAGTATAGTGCTTCTAAAGAATTCAAAAAACAGAACAGAAAACATTACCCTTTTGAAATCAGTGAAAACAGCCCTTTTGACTACTTAAGACTGCAGTCGCACCATTTTTTAGTTTTCTTTTAACATTCCACAACATGATAGATGTAATGCCAACACGAAGAAAGGTATATGGTCTATACTCCAAAAAGCAAATATTGCCAAACAGAAAATTTTCTATTATATTCTGCAAACTAGTTTCAAACTCTACAGACATGTGTTTTTAAATAGATTCTACAGACTTTTAAAATGGTATCCATAGATTCTTTCACTATAATTACTTTAAAAAATCTGTCAGCCTTTGTTCAAGGATTTGCTTATTAATATTAGTATTACAGTGTTAATACTTTTTGGTTCAGTAATACTTTTTTGTTTCTAAGTAGTACTGTGACAGTACTGTAGGAGAATAATTAATTATAATTTTAAATGTATCCAAATATTTTGGAAAAGAAATAAATATATTTGATTACTGCTTATGATCCACTTAACGCGTGTAAATATAGATGTTTCAATACTTTGTATTTGCAACTGGAATTGAGCCTTTTTATTCTACCTGCAGCTGGAATATGAACTGAGTGCATAAATAACAGGTGTTCTGGTTTCTGTGACTCATTTCTCAGCTTCTTCAGGGTCAGTTAAGCCACTAAATATTTATCAGATGTGCTTACAATATAGAGTCTCAAATCAAAACATTATCAATGTGGAATGCCTCATGCTGAGATAAACCATCCTTTTATTTGAATATGTTTCTTCTGGATCAGTGGCTATTCTGGAATGGCCCGTGTTCATGGCTATACTGAACAGGTACAAAAAGATCTCATTTTCTTTCACCAAAATTTGAGTTTGTTTTCCTGATGCTGCACAATGCATTTTAATGAGAAGATTTTAAGGAGCTGAAGTGAAATAGGGCCTGGAATCAAGTTTTCTGTGCTTTACAGTTCTTCTCTTTCCTTCCCTCCTCTTTTTCCACCATGTGAGATGGACTCCATTGCATCAGTGCAGTGGCAGATGACCAACAGTACTACATTTAACTGTTTGTAATAAACATTCCTTGAATGATGGGAAACACTTCTACCTTGGAAACAAATATTATATTTTTTTTCCTTTTTTTTTTTTTTTTTTTTCCCCTGCCTGAATGAGCAAGAGAGAAAAACTGAAAATAAGCTCCAGGAGTCTTGCATGACTCTGCAAAACACTGCCATTAAACTTATTCGTCCCTGGCAAAGTAGGGATTATCTGTAGTCATTTAAATTCACCTTTACTGACTGAAGGTTTAATTATTGCATTTTGAGGCAGACTTTTAGTATAGGTATACAGTTGAAGAGATTTCAAAATCATAATTAACTGGAAAACTGAGAACCAAATCAACTCAAAGCCAGTATGAAACATGGTAACTTCATGGGACCACAATTGCAACTGTAAGAGAATTCTTCACGGAATAGGTGTATGTCCAGATGGCTTTGGCCTCTATGCTGTTGAAATTGTTACCACAGATGTCTCAAGCAAAGAGAAAAATATTGCTCCTAAAGTCTGTAGAAGACAAACATGTTAGGGGAGTGACCAGTCAATATCATAGAGAACTATGTACTGTTTGGCAAATAGTTTAGTAAGACTACATGTGGCATAGTGACAGGAAAACTCACTCATCTACAAATAATGGGCGAAGAAATGAATCTGAAGAAGCCGGTGAGAAATAAATTGGTTTAATACACTCTTCCATGGTAGTGCAATTATTACATGTAACCCAGAAATTTACACTGAAAATTATGGGAAGGTTACATACTGCTGGATGTCATCCTGCTGGAATAAAACCCCCAACTCTGGTATTTACAGTTTGATACGAATTTTGAAAAAACGAAAGACATTTCAGACAAGGTCCTCAGGGATGACTAAAATGAAGTTCTTCCTCATGGAACTCATGGAATGAACTACTCAAGACATTGAAGACAGGGAAAAATTACTCAAGTACTAACCTGGAGAACAGCAATTCAGTAATAACTGGCTCTTTCATCTCACAAATAAAGGTGTGGGATTCTGAAGGCTCAAAAGGCTGTTTTCACTAATTTCCAAAGGGCAAGAGTTTCTGTTCCACTGGACTGGCAGAGATATGGTGGTATTAAAAGTGATAGGATTGAAATTTCATCAGTTTTGAGGTCTCCAAGAAAAAGCTCCTATCCCTTATGACGACTGATGATTTTCATGCATGAGGTAACTGACTATACTGAGAAGGACATGGTTCTTTCAACTGCAAAAGGGAAAAACCTTATGAGCAGGCAATTACACTGAAACTCAGACACTTCTAGAGAAGCACAGTTAGAGCATCTCAGCTGGGTGCTGAAATGGAAATTCACAGGAACTTTTGAAGTCAGACCATTCAAAGAAACCGAAATGAAACCTTGAAACATAAAATGCTCAAATACATTGGTCATGTACACCAAGTCTCCAGTGGAGACACAAGTCTGACACGTGAACAGTTTGTTCGTGTTAGGCAGCAGTGTTGGGTTGAGATGAAAGTCCAGTGACCATCGGGCATATGTGTGGCCACCAGCCAGGTGCAAGGTCAATCCGGGATGCTCAAGTGACAATTTGGGACACCTCCAGTGTTTCTCAGGGCAGGGATGGGTGCCTGGGGCTGGGCTTAAATGAGGTCCCTGGGCCATGGGTAGGGTACGGGAGTAGACCTCAGGCAAGGATGGCCAAGGCCATTAAGGCACTTTGGGGCATGGACAGCAGTTTCATAAAGCTCAGCAATTAACATTTGTTTTGCTTTATGACAGAGACCGTCTCAGGAAAGATGTCCTCAGCATGACAGCATTTTCTGTCAAGATTGCTAATCCGTATATTTTACTAACATTTTTGAGAAGGGGTCACCCATCCTTTCACAGCATATTTGAAGAGTGATGTTCTCATACAAGCATGACATTGTCTTCTGAGACCATTATTCCCTGATGCACAGAATGAGTTTATGAAGTGATGGCAGCTCTTGGATCATATCAGTCTTTTTATCCTGCTGTTCTACTTTCTTTGTACAGCAGACATCAGGTTACTGCTGAAAACAGTACTTTTCAGCATCCTGTCAAGTAAAATATCACTGGATGACAACCTAAATTTAATCACTGCCCTTCTGTAATTTAATCTAAAATACAGATCAGTCTGGTTCTGCAGGTTATTTTACAGTGCTTTATTATTTTGATATTGTTTTCTAACAACAGTTCAGATTTGATATAACAAGCATTGGCAGTGACATGACTCCACTCCGCACAAAATTCTTTAAGTTATCTACTAATTTCTGTGGCTTGTGTTTGATTCTTTCTACACTAGAAGATAATTTGTTATGAATAATTGCCTACTTAGTTGCAATATTTTCTAGTAAAGCTATCAGAAAAAAGTGAAAATAGTAAGTTAAGACAAATATTAGTCTTCTTCAGCCAACATAAACAAACCTATGCCTACATTGCTTCAGGGGTCCAAAAATTTCTGTGGTGCCAATAAGAGCTCTTTCATTTGACCTGGCTGTATTTTTGGCATACACAACAAACTTAAAAATACTTCTTTTTCATTTTCTGTATTTCCAATACCTTACCTAAGTTCCTTTCCTGTGGCTTTTTAAATAGTTTCTGTGCAACATCTTGGAACCGTTATTTAGAGTAAATCTCAGCTAGTTTCGTGAGGATCATCCACAAATCAATAGCAAGAGCTGGCAATACACTATTACTATATATTTATTTTATATTTTTATTCTAGGTACTGTAATACAACAGTGGAATTAGTACTTTCCTTAGTATCTCACCCCTACCTGTAATCTGAATTGCATCTGAGATCATACAGTTTAGTAATTTTTCTTTATCAGGTCAACATCCTGACATATCAGACACATGGTCTGCCTTAAGACTTTCCTTTGTTGCATTTCTGCCAAACCTCCATGTCAGGGATATCTGAGCTTTTGAATCAGGGCTGGATACCTGTTCTGGAAACTTCTGCAGTTTGAGTTCTGACACTACTCTCCTGCATCTTATGGATGCTGTTACAGCTTACAGCAGTAAATACCTGGTAATGCATAAATGCATTTTAGAAACATTAAAATTACTTTTCGGGCCAGATTAAATTCTCAGTTGCAGAGCCCTGCTATTTTGCTATTGCAATAGTGACAACCAATGCATTTTTCCCCAGATGTGAATTCAGTCTGAAAAAAAAGAAATATCTATACTCCAAGGTATAGAAAGGGTGTTTGTGAAGTGCTTTTGACAATGGCAAGAAGTGGTTTATGATTAGCTTCTATCCACACCTCATAAATTACATCTTCACTAATAAAGACAAAACCTTTATATTCCTAAATACTAATGCCAAAGAGTCCCCCTTCTTTAACTCTCATCACCATTTTGCATTTGTCAGCCTCTCTGAGGTAGTGACCTCTAGTTTTGACAATGCAGTTATGAGAAACATGAAAATCAAAAAGAAAGTATCTTCTGGCTTGTTAAGGCAGGAAGGTGATGGCCTCAGCTGTACTTTAATTTCCTTGTAACTATTGTTGGGTTATTTCTGAATGAGATCTCCTATTTCCGCCATATGAAATTTACATTTTTGCTTCTTTTTACTTTATTCCAGCTCAAACTCTTTTCAAGGCTCCCAGGAGTCTCTTGTCAACCTACTGTTTTTCTCACATTAAAGCTTCATCTATGTGTAACTTAACAGCCTCTAGACTATCAGAAAGTTGTATTTTCATATGAAATATGTTACAAACAACTCGTTCAAACGACTGTTCAAAAACAGTGTTTCACAATAGGGAGGGCAATGAC
Source organism: Scytalopus superciliaris (assembly GCA_013400415.1). NCBI lineage: Eukaryota > Metazoa > Chordata > Aves > Passeriformes > Rhinocryptidae > Scytalopus > Scytalopus superciliaris. The sequence continues at coordinate 269,001 of VXBX01003086.1, read as the reverse complement.
CAAAAAGCTACTTTATTTTCCTTTTCCATCAAGCGCAAAAAAATGCTTCCAACTCTTCTGTACAGAAATGTGATGGAAAACATTCCCACTTTACAGGTTTTGGACCTCTACACAACTGAAAGATTCCACCTTTTTTTCCACTGTGCTTCCTGCTCTGGCCAGGAAGTTGGACCCATGCAACCTGCTGTTTTACTTGCTCTCCTCCTGTAGAGTACTAACTCTGTCCTGTTCCAAAGCAGTTTCTATTTTGGGATGAAGGGTGTCCTCCTAGGAATTTGAACAGGAATTTGAACAGGGTACAGGAGAGTGGCAAAAGGAAATATGATTTTCTCATCTATGTCCTGAAACCCACTGTGGTCTTCCAAAGTCCTTGAAAGACAAACTCCAAAGCTTTTGTCCCTTTCCCGTGTAGTCTCTGCATGAGTGTTAAGTCCTAGATTTTGATTATGTGTTACTCATTTAGCAGTTATCCCTTCACTTAGCCCCTGAGCCCCATAATGCACTCCCCTGACTTCTCTTCCCATGTGAAAAAAGAAAAAAAAAAACCTTTAAAAGTGCAAGACTCTCTTGATGGGCTTAAGACTTTGACAGATGTAATTCAGCAAATATTGCTGTAAGAGTTGAAAAGTTTTCTTGTGCCTCCATTACTATCACCAGTTTGGGGCTGGCACAAGGGAATCTGTGCTTGTGCCTTTGCTGTGCTAACACAGAGGCTGACAGCAGGTCTTAAATCACCACTGAAGGTGGGCTTGAACAAGGTACAATTCCTGTACTTAAGGAGATTGTGCATGGGCATACATTTCCTCCTGTCAGTTCTGCTGAAGAGTGATGACCTGTTAGAAAAAGACCAAAACAAACAGCTGAGAAGCAGTAACATCTTAAAGCATCTGAGCTGTTTGCTAAGCAAAGCTGAATGAAAGCCTTTAAATCAGTCACAACTGCTCATAGTTTCATTTTTCAATGTTGTCAGTTTAAAAACATATCACTCATATTTTTCATTCTTATATGAAGTAGTATTTTCCTCAAACTTCTATACTTTCATCACCAGCCTCTTCTACTAAATGTTAACTGAAAATAATTAAAAACAGTAAATGATTCTGAGTCATCTCCTGTCAGAACTAATGTTAATTTCTGACTCTTTCTTCCAGGCACTAGTTGTCAATGAAGAAGAGCTACTTAAATCTTTCTAGCTGTCTTTCAAATTCATAGAGCTTTAGCTCCAGAGTGACTTTCTACTGGCTGGTCTATTTCTCCCTACAGGAACTTTTTGTGCATTTCATTGTTGATACCATGTGTGATTCAGTGGTTGCTGAGCACTAAGTACCCTGACAGAGTTTTGTTTCATTGGGCACTTGAATTTTAACTCTTTCACACTTATCACAATCCTCTGTACGGTTTCTGTGATCAGTGACTCAACTGGGCAAGAACTGTATTCAGTTCCCACATTTTTCACTTCATAGTGTTTGCATTCATTGACAAACTTTCTGAAAACTACCATATTGCAACAGTAAAAGTGAAACTAGGATCTAACTTAGCACTCTTCTGAGTTACCTTTGTCATGTTGCAGTTCATGGGACTTTTTTTAAATTTTGGGTGGCAGGGACTTGAGGTTTTGGAGGACAGAAGTGTAAGTTCCATTGACAGAAACTGGAGATCCAAGGGCTCATGAATTGCTGCATGGTAACAACTGAGATGCTCCCAGACAGACACTGATATATTACTATTGGTTTCTTGTCAAATATGTTCCCCCAAGTGTAATTATGCACAGAATGTGAATACATTAAACCCATTTCAACTACTCTGTTTAGCCTCCTCAGCTCTTATAAACAGACCTGCAAAAAACATGCCAACATTTGTTCCTCAGTCTCAAAAAACTCCAGTATCTTTGCTTCCCACCTTTAAAGAAAATCAATGTTTGGCAGCTGTCTTATGTTTTTGCTATATTCCTGATTTCCCTCTGTTTTTGGCATTGCCAACACAGTCTGCAATATGCTGCAGTGCCCTTAGTAACATTTTGGAACAGCCTTGCTAGAAATGCCAGTTCACCAAGGATTGAATTAGCATGCATCATCTACACTGTGGACAGCTATGAGTTTTGAGCCCTTCCCAGTATTTTGTTGTTGATATTTCTTTTCAGATGGGTTATACTCGTGTGTGGAATGTCCCAATTCTGTGACATGCTTTTTATTTTGCTCGTACATATTTTGGCATAAACATTGCTGATGGCACAAAAAAAAAAAAGAAAATCTGCATTTCTTGACTGACGAGGTGTATTGTTATGGTTATTATTTCAGTTCAGTTTCATATTCCATTATTAATAAGTGTATTTGGAATATACAGGTTGGCTATATCTGGTTTTTCGGCTGAGTATCAATTATTTTCAGAGCCTGAAACCGTATTCTGAGCCTCCAGCCACCCAGATAAAAATAGGAACTGTAATTTATCACAGGTGTTTGCTGGAGCAATTCCAGCAATGGACACAACACTAAAAATTGCAGGATGACATCAGATTTATACAACATGGTGGGAACTCCCTCTACCACTACCTGGGATTTGTTTCTAGAGTACTATGGTTTGTGACCCTGTGCAACCACCTATGCTGATTTCTAGATGTTGCTGCTGTAAATATATCTTCATCTACACTTGAGAATTTTGAAATCAAGTTCCTAATACTTACTCCTTCCTCTCATTATGCATTTTATAGTAGAAGCATTAGACTAGGTGATGCAGAATCATGGATTTGCAGAATCAGATAGACCAGAAAGCACCTCTGGGTGAAATGCCACCCACCCACCATGCTCAAGGTAGGGTTAATCAGATCAGCTGACTCAGATATATATCCAGTATAGTCTTGAGCACCTCCAAGAATGGAGTGTTTGTCTCACAGTATCTCAGGGTCTCTTCCAGACCTGGACCAACCTCAGGGTAAAAAACCCCATATTCTATCTAATTGAAATCTCCCATGTTCTCCTTTGTAGCCACTGCCTCTCATCCAGTTGCTGTGTACCTCCAGGAGCAGTCTGGCTCTGTCTCCTTTATGTCTTCTGATCAGGTAGTTTCAGTGACAACTTTTAGTTGCAGATCTCTCCTCCAATCTCTTTTCCAGGCTAAGTAGGTCCATCACTCAGCGCCTTTTCTCACAGATCAGATGCTTCAGCTCCACAGCAGCTTGTTGGCCTCCTCAGGACTCAGTTCACTATGTCCAAGCCTTTCATTTATTGGAGACCCCCAAACTGGACACACTATTCTAGGTGAAATCTCACAAGTGCCAAATACAGAAGGAGGATCACCTCTCTGGATCTGCTGCCTGCAATCTTGTAGATGCTGTTGGCTTTCCCAGCCACAAGGTCCCATTGCTGGCCCATGTTCAACTTCTGGTCCTCCAAGAAGGCCTGGTCCTTTTCAAAAAAGCTGTTTCCCAGTCAGCCAACCCTCAGCCTGCATTGTCGCATTAGTTTATTCCATCTCAGATGCAAGACTTTGTATGTGCTTTTGTTGAACTTCATGAAATTCCTGTCAAAGTCCCTCTAAACAGCAGCCCTGCGACTGCTCTTCCCAGTTTGGTGTCATCTGCGCACTTCTGAGAACAATTTGTCCCATCATGAAGTCATTAAGCACTGCTGTCCCAGCATTGGTTCCTGAAGGACACCACTAGTTACTGGCCATCACATAATTGACTGTGTGTTACTGATCACTGCCTGCTGAGACTAAAATTACAGCAAATTTTCCACTCATTTTATCATCCATTTATCTGCCCCACATCTCACCAGTTTGGTGATCACAAGACTACAGGCAATTATGTCAAAAGCTTGCTAAAGTCAAAGTATACATCATACACTGCCCTCCCCTTGTGCACAACATCATCATAGAAAAGAAATTAGGTTAGTCAGGCATGGTTTGTCCTTGATAAACCTATGATGACTGCTCAAAATCACCTTTTTGTCCTTCATATGTTTAGCAATGGCTTCCACAAGGATTTGCTCCGTAACTGTCTCAGGGACTGAGGTGAGGTTAACCAACCTGTAGTTACACAGATGCTTCCTCTTTGCCCTTCCTAAGTATGGGTGCAATGTTTGCCTTTTTGTAGTTATTTGGTACTTCCCCACTTTGAAACTGTCATGACCTTTCAAAAATGTTACCAGCATCACAATGGCATTACTCAGCTCTTCCAGCACCCTTGGGTGCATCCCTCTGGTCCCATGTGAGTGTCCAAGTGGGTTAAGTACTCCCTGAGTCCATCTTCTTCTACTGTGGGTAATACTTCCACCTGCAGACTGCTCAAGGACCTGGAGGGCCAGACAGCAGACCTTACCAAGGAAAGCAATAAAAAGTGCACTGAGTACCTGAGCCTTTTCCATATCCTGTCACACGATTCCAGGCTCCACTGAGCAATGCCCATTCTCATTAGTCTTAAAGAAACCTTTCTTTTTGCCTTTTTTCTCCCTTGCTAGTTTCAACTCAAGTTGTGCTTTGGCTTTCCTGACTGTATTCCTACATGCTTGAACAGCATCTGTTCACTACTCCCAAATAGTCTGTCCCTGCTTCCACCTGCTGTGTACTTCTTGTGTTTGAGCTCCATGTTCATCCATACTGGCCTTCTGCCATACTCACTCAACTTTCAGGACATTGTGCGCTGTTCTTGTGTTTGAGGAGGCTGTCTTTGAAGACCTGCCAGCTCTCCTGGGACCTTCTGCCCTGCAGCACAGTTTTCCATGAACAGATTCCCTAAACAGACCTAAATCTCCTCTTCTGAAGTCCACAGCTGACATCCTGCTATTTGTCATGCTCACTTCTTTCAGGATCTTGAACTCCACAGTCAACTCACAGTTGCTTCAGCCAACACTGCCCTTGACCCTCAGTGACCTTCAGTATCTCCTCATCGGTTCACGGATCACCTGCATTAAGAAACAGAAATCTCATGGATTTTTTGTGCCATACTACCCTTTCAGCACATACTGGGGTGGTCAAGAGTCATCTGTGATCAGCAGCATCTGTAATTTTGAGGCTTTCTTCCATGCCCAAAGAAGAATTAATCTACCTTCTTTTCCAGATCAAGTTATCCGTAGGGATATCTTCTACATTGCCTGTGCAGGTCCATCCCTGATCCTTTCTCTTGTGAAGACATAAAGACCAGCAGGTCTGGAAGCAAATGTCTGAGCTTTTGTGGTACTGGGGGGGAAACAGTATTACCATTAGCATGGTATCACATGCCAGAGCACTTCATTGAGAAGCTGTCAGCATTATCAGCACTTCAACACTGATGGATGCTGGCAAGCACCAGCTGAGATGGGGAGCATAGCCTGCAGAGTAACAGTGAAGTTAGCACTGGTGGAATGGAGCTCCAGATTAGGACTCCTAAATATAAGTGGTGGTTATATATGGGGAGGCCAAACATGGGTTTTATCTGCAATGTGGTGTGCCACACTTCTAGGAAAGACAGCTGAAATCAGAGCTGTGGAGATGGGCTACGATTCACCAGTGAGAAAAGGAAAGATCCTTGCAGCTGGAAGATGCTAAATAATAAAGGTCTCACTGTAGAACAGTTAGAATTTGAGAACATCTAAGAAGCAGTTACAGAGAGGCTTGCTGGAAAAAGTCCCATGAGAGCAAAGTACTTCTACAAAGCACAGAGTCTGCAATGAGCCGGGGGCCATTCAAGGCCCCAAAGGATAGGGCTGGTTTGGTATCACACATGCTGCTATAGCAACATAACTGGAGCCATTCAAGATGATTCAGGAATTTAAGTCTATACATAGATTATTACAGAGAGATTTAAAATCTAATGGGGGGGGAGGGGGTGGGGGAGGAAAGCAGATTTTACTAGCAATAATGAATACACAGCTAGGTTTCTTTTCTGAAGCTCAGTGGCATTTATACCTACAGGTACAACGTCATAAGACAATATATGTATTATACACTGTCTTTTACTGAAGGAGAAATTAATTCCCATGTTTTAAAATTTGTTTTAAGATTATTTACATTCTCCAGAATATTAAACAATAATATTACATTTCAGATATTTTTCTTTCAAGTAAGTGCCACAGGCCTAAATACAACACATTCTTTTCTCTCTCGAAGATCTGTCAAGATTTTATAGGTCAGATAAGAATTTCTTGATATCCGTTTTTTTGGGGTTTTTTTGTTCTCCTCCAAATATATGTGTATTTGTTTTTTCTTCTGCCTCAGACACCTCCTTGTTAGACAAGTCAAGAAAAAACTTGGCAAGCTGGTGTTTCTTGTTGTCTGTCTCCCTGTTTTTGTCTCTCTCTCCTTTGTTTGTAGTTGCTTGTGGGGACTCTAACTCTTACAATGCCTGGTCAAACTCCAGTTACCTGCTTAGCTCCTTGGCCTTTACTTCTGCTTACTGTTTGTTTCAACAAGCAAGCCAGCTGCTTTCCTCTGAGGTTATTTCACTAACCCCAGGAAATCTACACTCAGCTTATCAAGGGTGATAAATGCTTCTCACTCTGTATGTTGCTACCTAGAACAACTATTCCTGGACATTCCTATAAACCTGTTGGTCTTGTTCTCACTTTCTGGCAGCCTGGCTGAATTCAAGCTTTTTGCCGTCTTTTTCCTTGATTACTCAGCATTTGCCTTTTTGATGGTGCTCTCTGTCTACAGTCCTCACTATTTCAATTTAAGGTTCTGATTGTTTAGATACTTTGGAAGTCGGGATACTGACCTTAACATTCATAATTTCTCCAGGAAAATATGGGTCATACATATAGGTGCACAATTTTTAAACAAATTTAAACAATTTAAAACAAATAAATGTTTGTATATAAAGGGAAGGTTTTAGGTACATTTTTAGGTACATTGCTATATCTGTTACAAAACCAAAAATGATTCTCATGCTTGGTTTTCAGAAAAGCTAGCAAGTGCATTCTTCACTGCAATATTATTTCTGAAATAGACGTTTGCAAAATTTCGTGATCTGGTATTATGACAGTTACTACAAGCAACTCTTTCTCAAAAGCCCATACTAATACCAAATGACACTCAATCTACTGCATGTACTGTAAAGTAACCCTTTGTGATGGTAGATAATAGCAGGGTTTTACTGTGCAGGTGGTTTATGTTGTCAACAAGAACTCATGATAAAAACACAACATTAAGATCAGGCTGACATTAAGAATGAGTGTAGATTGTCAAGTACAATCTGGCAGCTAACAAATCACAAAAATTATTTAAATCACATTTTTATCTTGTCTGTGAGTGTTTATATCATCCTATATCCCTTAATCTGCTGAACCCCAGTTAAATTTCTCATCTTGGTGTTTCAGAAACTGTCTTGGCAAGAAGGGTGTCAGAGGGGCATGTCCATGCTAATTCAGGCAAATCAACCCCTTCCCTCTTGGGAAAGACCATTCTGAGATCTTCACTGCTATAAAAAAGAGCAACAATACCTGTGCATTCCTGTCTGGAGGATAGATGACATATCTAGAAAGAGCCTGGCTAACTCACACAGTTGGAGGTAAGTGATCCAAATGCTACCTCACCATAGTTTACACAAGCTTCAGCTTTCACTTCAGCTAAATCTCAGTTTTGAGATTTTTTTTTTAGTATGCTTTATGTTGGTTTCTTTCACTCATGAAGCTGATTATGTAAATGTGTAAGCTATTATTCAATACTGCTTCCTACTTAAAAAACCAACACAACAAAAACAACCATCTTGGCTTACCTTTCATTATAAATATATCACATGCTTTCTAAAGTATCTCTCTCCAAAAATCACACGGTCTGGAACTGCTTCTGATCATTTTACTCAGAGCTCTTTGCCTCCTTACAGAAGAGCAAGTCCCATTTGTTTCAATGATGCCACCTCTGGATAGAGATGTACTCAATATAAATTAAGCTATCCAAAACCTGGCTCACTGACACGGTCAATAATTTATTGCAGGCTTTCAGTGCATCCTTCTCATAGAATCAAAGACAAGCTCTTATAATGTCAAACTTAGGACTGTATGGAGAAATTTTCAGCTTGTATCACATGCACTTTCAGAACATACGTAACAAAAGGTATGGGGCTATTACAGCAGTTCTTTACTCCAAAGACAGAAAATACAGCACACAACAGCTCATAGAGGCACAGGTAATCAAGCTGGCCAAATTATGTTCTCATGTATTCTAGTGAAATCCTAATAATTTCACTCATTTCAGTAGGCTTTCTCTAGTCCTAAATATTGCAAGGGAGAATCTGAGCAGAATATGTATGTGTTAGAGATGCAGATTCATTAGTGTCAGAAAATTACTTTAGCATAGTGCCTGAAAATGACTTCCTCATTTGTGAAGCCTGCCTTGCCAGGAGGAAGATATTTACTTTAAACAAAACCCAAATTTGGAGCTGAAGATTTCTCATGATCAAATCTGTCAGCTTGAAAGACATCCTTTTTTTAGTTTCCTTCCTCACACCACATGCGCATTATATGCGAGTCTCACAGATTAGAAAATGCTGCTGTTACATGGATTCATGACACGTTTTTTTCATCCAAATTAACCTTTGTGAGCTCCATTATTTTCCTGTCAGCTTTCTGGTTACTGTCATAATCAGATTTCTGAAGGTTTAGTTGTATTTGAAAGGCACAAAACTGCAATGGGCATTTATATATGGATTACTCTACCCAGAGCTCAGGAAGAATGCTGTTATGAATATTGAGTGGCCACATGCTAATATATGCTACAAAATGGTGATGACAGAAGTCAAAGGGAGAAGAAGTATGGTCACTATCTTTCTTCATACCCACTTGTGTCACCATATGTAGACAAACTGCTCCAGAAAGACTTTTAATAGAGTTTTAAGCAAGAAATCTTGTTTAGAGAGCATGTAAGCTAGAGAAGTTCTGCATTATACATCTAAATAGGTACCTCAACAAGCTAGCACTGAACAAGCAATTTTGCGTCTTTTTTGGAGAAAGTGATTTTTTTCTTTGTTCTCAGGTTCTTCAAGTGCAGACTGAATATGAGCCTGAAAGAAAGCGAGATGATCAGTTGCCTCTGAAAAGCCAAAGCTGTTAAAATGAAGTTTGATTCTGAGAAGGCCTGTTTTCATGATAAAGGGAAGGGGCCAACTGCCAGCAATCCAAGTGCCCTACAGACATGACTTACAGGAAGATACACATTTGAATTTCTCTCCACCAGTCAAGTTTTTGCTCTTGAAACGAGGCGTGTTAATGATTATTGTATGAATTAAACCAGCAACTTGTTAAAGTTACACTTAAAAGAACTGCAAGTTAATCTGAGGTGATAAGAATGTGCTTAAGGTCTCATTCAAAAAAGTTAACAGATTGGGTTCCAAGCATTTCTAGAGTTGTGAACCACAAATCTGATAATACTGCTGATTTTCATAATACATCTGAGATATTTCCAATGTACAGGTCACTGTATGCTAAATAGCCAAGGACAAAGCTTATGAAGAAGACAGACATAAATTTACTTTGCCTTACTTGTGCTTCTCTGCGACCAGTTTCTTCACTTAAAGAGAGGCATATAACCATGGGCCTTCACAGTCTGAGAAAACATAAAAGCACTGGAAAAATTTGGCTGGTTTAAAAATCACACTGAAAACAGCTACAGTTAATGTGTGGAAGATATTTATTGTGAACAAACATAGTGCCTATATGGAAAGATATTAATTTGAAAAAATGCCAGTTCTGACCATGAAAGCAAAAGGCAATATACAGACTGTGAGTTTATTACAGAAAAGGGAGATTTTACTTTATTTTTTTTACCATTTTTTATCTCACCAGAAGTTATGTCAGTGGATACGTTCACCACATCTCCATGTACATTCTTTTCAGACTTGAACTTTACCTCCCTCTTCTCAGATTTATTTCAGGTAATTGCAGCATTTTTTAGATACTGTTCTTAAAGATTATTCTGTAAAACTGCTGGTTCTGTCAATCAATTAGTAGTATTTCTTACTTCACAAACGTCACGTATATTTGAACTCCTACCTTTTCTTTAAAATACAGGTTTTTAAGTAATGTTAAAAATAATTACTGTCATCTCACACTGCTCAGTAACTCATTCAACATAAAAATAAATTATATTTTTCATCCTTTGATTAACATACATTTGCATCAGCCACAAGCAGTGTTTTTCTAGATACTGAAGGTAGAGACCACAAGTCCTGCTGCCCATCTCAACTGAGACGTTCACTTATACTCAAGAGATTCCATGCACAAAGCTTACGCCCATCCCCTTAATCCAAGACTTACTTACATATTCAAACTGAATGGGGTATGGTTCTCAAAAAGGGTATTTGACAGAGAGTTTAAAGAGCTCCTCCCTAACAAGAGAATCTCAACAGAGGTTTCTGGGCTAAGGCACCACAGTCCCACCAAAGCACAAGGTGGTGCCCAGCTATTGCTCTAGCCCTGAGGCAGGCAGCATCATGCAGAGGGAAATTTTTGAATGATTGATAGCGAGTGGAGCTTCAGTGCCTAATTGATGTTTGTACCTTTGGGGGAAAAAATCCCCTGCTGTCAGTATGGTCGACAACCTGGCTCAATTTTCTCTTTTCACAATAGCAAAAATGCTGCTAGGTGCACCTAAAGGAATCCTGTCTGGCAGGAATGATGCATAGGAAACTCGAGCAGTCCCTCAGTGGGCCGGCAATGATCCAGTTTGACCTATCGACAATCCAGAGTAAAGACCGTAATGTCCTGCTAATGTATTGTTCTCTACAGAACACTTTCCTATGCTTTGTTGCTTAGAGTGACCCCTCCTTTGCTGATCTGCAAAAACTGGTATTGTGCTGCAGTGTATCAGCACTCAGCACCTTTGGAAGCTGTGCCTGTGGAAATCATTCTGAGGATCAATTACACCCAGGAGAATTAATTTAGGACCTGGTCCCACTGTGCCCTGCATGCCCTTGGCTCCCAAAGTGGGAGTGAGAGAATTAGGAGACCTCAAGGCCTGTTCCTGGTCTTGCAAAAATCAACTGCAGAACTTCAAATGCCTTGTGTGGTGAAAGATCAGAGTCTCCCTGGGAAGAAGAGGTTACAAAAGAGCAAACCTGTGATATCTTCGCACAAAAGATTGCCCAGTGCCACTGCGTAATGTGAAAATTCACCAGAAATTTTCTTCAGGCTTAAGCACAAAACAACTTTACACAAAGAATACTATAATGATGGCTAATAGTATCTCCAAAATACCATGTAAAATACATAAGGCTGAGATCAATGGTGAGAAAAAGCACTGAAATGACAGCCTTTCAGTTCAAACAAAGCATAGTATTAAAATTCTGGTGGGTGAGTTTGGAAACAAAAATGGTCAGCTTCTGACTGATGGAGTCACCTCCCTGGCTGAATGTCAAAATAGGTCAATAGAGCTTTCTTTTCATGATAGCTAGAAGTAAATGAAAACTTTGCTGTGTTCCAGCCTAGATCAGTAGGAAGAGAGACATTCTCACTGACATGTAGCTTTTATATTTGTTACATGATATTCAGTCATATTAAGTAACAGCTGGCAGGTTTTCAGCAAAAGAAAATACTCTTATCCCCGTGGATGGCAACACGCCTTACATGCTCGCACCTTAAACCTTACAGCCCAGCAATGTAAAACACCGCAGCACCTCAAGGTTCAGCTTAGCCAAGCGTGGCAAGGACAGTCAACAGAGCAGGAGGAGGGCAGGGGAGAAGGGGGGTGGAGACGGCAGCCTGACCATAACTCGAGCCATGAGGGCTCAGTTTCTAATGGCAACAATCTCAAAAGCTTCTCTGTGCACAGCTTCATAATTAAGTGTTAAATAAAAGTGCTGTGCTGTGAACAGTGCATCCTCCCTTACAAATTCTCACTTCATCTTCAGACCTGGTAGTCTATTAAATAGTTCAGTCTGAAAATTCCTAACACTTAAACACGGACTGTAAAATTAAGACATGGTCAGGTTCTCAATACTGTTAAATGCAGTGATTTCCTTCAGCAAGCAGGGGTTATGATCACTGTGTTTCTATTGCTTGGAACCACATTTCCATGTTAATATAGTGCTAGGACATTTTCAAAATGCATGTCTAGCTTCATCGTAAAAACTGAGACAAACTTGATCAGAATAATAGATCATAACCACAGGATGTGTGCACAGAAAGGTGTAAGTGGAACGAAGGTCAAAAAAGAAGTGTGACTTCTTTTTAAAACTTACAGCAGGTTTTCTCAGACTTGAAAAATAATCCTTTTAAAAACTGGCTCTCAGTCACACAAAAAAATCTGCAACAAAGCAAGACTACCAGCAAAACTGAGTATTTTTAAAGGAAAGGCAGAACTCTTAGTGAACTAAAAAGTAATGCCCTAAACCATCTAAACGACAACATATTATTCATCATAATGCTTTCATGATTACAATTAGTATAAACATATTTGCTATGCTTCCAAACATTGATGGAATGTTATATTTACAGTGATGTAACAGAGATTTGTGTATTTTCCCTACAGCAAACTATTATCTTTCAAACACTGTAGGAAAAGGAAACAGGAAAGCAGACATCTGAAATAATGGTTCATCTACTACCTGGTTTATAGCTATCACTATTTTTGTGCATTTGGAGAGAATGACATATAATGTACACTAGAGTAAGATTTTAACATTTAATATGGGATTCCACTATGTTACAGATGCTACCAAAATTATTCTGTGCATGCTCTGGATATATATTTAGCATTGGGTGGATTAGTGTACTAAATGTGGCATGGTTCAGAGAGAGGTTATGGCAGAGGTTACTTCTGCAATTTGAATTCCTCAGGTATAGGTGTACCCACGGCGCCCTATTAGCACCGTATCTGGTTTCTCAGGCAACTGCTCATTTTTTTCGGCTCTCCCTTTTTTTTTTTTTTTTGTGTCTATGTGTGTGCCTCTATGTATGGTGGTAATGAAGAGAGGAGGCAACGAAGAAGAGAGGGTTGGGCTCAGTATGTCTTCTACGACTCTCTTAAAACATCGTAGGCTTCTCCTGAGCTAAACTAACGGGAATGTTTTCCCTTTTCTTTCTGGGGAAAAGGACTAACATTAATTAAACAAGGCAGTTTTTCCCATTCAGCGAGAGGCGTTCAATAGGAGAGCTTTGGCTTCTAGCCAATAGATTAAAAAAATAAAAAAAAGAAGGAAAATCACCAAACCACCTCATCTTGTTCCTAAATTAAGTATAACTATTACTCTTAGCTTTTCGTTTTGGGGGTGTTTGTTTGTTTGTTTGTTTGGGGGGGAGGGTGTTTGGTTTTTCGGGCGTTTTTGTTAAACCGTCCCGCCGCCCCGGGGCGGCCCCTTGTCCGGCTCCCCCGGGACTCGGCGCTGCGGCTCCGCTCCCTCTCCCGGCGGGAGAGAGGGAGGCAAGCCGACACCCACCCCCTTCGCCGCCCTTCTCTCCCGGCGGCGCCACCCTGGCCTGGCCCTGCCCTGCCGAGACCCGCTCCCGGCCGGGATCCAGCAGCGCTGCCCGCGGACCCGCCCTGTCCTCATCCCGCGGACCCGCCCGGACACCCGCGGCATCCGCCGGGATGGAGGCGCGCTCGCTCTCGGGTTGCCGCGGCAACGGCGGGGGATGCGGGCGGCGACAGCCCAGCCCAGCCCGGCCCGGCCCGGCCCGGCCCGGCCCAGCCTTTGCCTGCCCTGCCCGCCCCGTGAGGCGGTGCGTCCTCCTCTCCCCGCTGCCCAGCGGCACCTGCAGCCCCCGCAGTGCGCTCAGACAGCGGGGAGGCTCCGGCAGCCCCCGCCCCGAGGCAGCGGGATGCCTCCAGATGGCACTCCCAACTTCCCTGCCCGTTCTAGGTTAAAGCGGTGGAGACATCGCTACCGCTTCGCTCTGCTGAATGCTGGTAAGCGCCCCCCTTCACTGATGCAGCTGGAGGGCTGACACAAAAATCTCATCTCCAGAGGTTTCCGCACCGTCTCGTCGCCCTTCCGTGGCTCACTCGGGTTAGCTGAGGGCTCCACACGCTGAGTAAGGGACAGGCGGCTGAGCTGCTCTTTCAGCTGAAGACCGTGGGCAGCTGTGCCCGGGTGCTGATGATCCCAGGTTGAGCCCTTGCCGATGACTCACTGTGTGTGGACATCTGCTGCGCTCCCTCCTGTGAGCTGGATTTCCATACTGGCGTTTTTCAGCTCCAGACAGGGTTGTATTTAGAAACAATTTTCTGCTGGGAAGAGTTAAATTGCCGGCTTTATACAGTTATATAATATTTTCTGGGTTTTGTGTGTTGTTTTTTTTTTTTTTTTTCCCCTTTTAAGATTTGTCATCACAGACCAAAAATAAAGCAGAAGAGAGCAGAAAAAATATCTGGGCTGAACTGCACTATGAGATCATTCGTGGGTTAGGTTTTGATTTGGTAAGCTGTTTAAGATGAAATTGGAGAGAAAAAAAGAGGATAAGAGATTAAACAGTACTTTTTTAAAAAGCTAAAAGTCAGCAAAAATAGGACTTAATCTAAATAGCATGAATTAATTTCATTAGGAATTGTACCACTGTCAAAGCAATAAGCAGTTGTCTAAGAGGGGGCTATGTACCCTTTGAAAGAATCATGCTATGTATGTGCAGTCATTAATTAGAAGTCCTGGCACTCGGAAGAGTGGCACTGCTTTTCTATGTGCTTTCATTGTATCTTATGACTTGGCGTATCATGTCATTTACATTACGTAATGCGTAAAGAACCCCAAACACTAATTCTCTTAAGAGATTGCTGTTTATTTAAATATGTGATCCCAAGCACTAAAGAGGGTGATACGGGCTAATCCTCACTGTCTGATTTCCTAGGTAAATGATTTTACAGATCATTTGTATTTAAAAAGACTCCACTCTGAACTGGCTTTTTGGTTCTACTTAGCAATGTATGCCTATTGTACTTAGCAGGGTTGCTATTGTATAAAATGAATGAAAGATGACAAAAAGAAAAGATTGAAGAAGAGCACTGGGGATTTTAAAAGACTCGGTTCGGCACTGCCATTTTTTGTTTTCACTGTATTCTCCAACAGCTTAAACTACTGCAGGTAAACCAGGTTGTGCAGGTGGAGGCGGTGTGTAGTAAGGCATGCTGCTTTAGTAAGTCACACGTAAAACAAAATGATCTTTGATGTTTGGATAAATGCAGTTGTTCTTACTACTTTTTTGGTCAACTGCATTATCTGAAGTGTAGCTTGGAGTATCCAGCTAAGAGTTAAGCATGTTTGAAAGAAACACTGAGTAAGTATTCAGTCAGTATTCATGAAGCTGGGACAGTCTTCCTTTGTGAGAACAGGTACTTGTTAAAAGCATCTCTTTTTGTCAAATCACAATGAGCCATGCTTGCAATTTTTTTCAGTGACACTGTAAAAAGGGAGTTACAGGAGTGTGTGTGAGTATGGTGGGAAAGGAAGAGCAGTCTGGAGAAGAAGTTTCAGAGAAACTCAGGGAAGGTCTGGCCAGGATGCTTATGGGTCATAAGAGAAACAGAACTGAGAAAGAAGCCAGAAGCCTTAGCAGAAACCTACTGCTTATCCCCAGAATTTCAAAATGGGGTTTTAAGTCTGAGAAATAAGTACGAAAATGAATTATCTGTGGTTCCCAGGGTATTTGAGAGTCCCTCTAATGTTTCGACTCTAAAAGGGGGTTAGTTCATTTCTCTGCACACTGCATTTCAAAGGCAGTCTCCTAGAGAGAGGTTTGGCTTTGTCTACAAGAGCAGAAATTTAGCTATGAGAATGTGAGTGAGGTATCTTAACTTCCCATTGCAGACAGTGGGGGTGGGATTCAGGTTCCTCCACAGGAACCATTTGAACCTTGTGCTTTCATACACTGAAAGGGACCTTTGGATATAGCACCATGTGACTTCTGGAGAAACAACTGGAGGCCAGTCAGGCCAAGACAACTCAAATAGCACAAGGTGTCTATTTAGGCAACTGAAGCTAACCCAAAGAAGTTTACACCCTGAAGTAGGTATTTTGATTTGGCCAGCTCAGTAAGCCTGTGGGCTCCACTGGTTGCAGTGACAAGACCTGTAGTGACCATGATAGTGACTTGGACACCTAGCTCAAACTGAGGTGTCTATGCTTAGGACCTTAAATTCAGGCATTGAATTCTGTCCTTACAGATCTAATTTACTTGGCTAAAAACTTGTGAATGGCTTTGTGTGAGACAAATGTACAACGCTGTCAGTTATTCATAGAATCATAGAATCAATTGGGTTGGAAAAGACCTCCAAGATCATCAAGTCCAACCCTTGGTCCAACTTCAGTCCTTTACTAGATCATGGCACTCAGTGCCATGTCCAATCTCAGTTTAAAAACCTCCAGGGATGGTGAATCCACCCCCTCTCTGGGCAGGCCATTCCAATGCCTGATTACTTGCTCTGTAAAGAATTTTTTTCTAATATCTAACTTAAATTTCCCCTGGCAGAGCTTAAGCCCGTGCCCTCTTGTCCTATTGCTGACTGTCTCTGGGAGAAGAGACCAACCCCCACCTGGCTATAACTTCCCTTCAGGTAGTTATATACAGAGTGATGAGGTCACCTCTAAGCCTTCTCTTCTCCAGACTAAACAACCCCAGCTCCCTCAGCCTTTCTTCACAGGACTTGTGCTCCAGTCCCTTCACCAGCGTTGTTGCTCTTCTCTGGACCTGCTCCAGCACTTCAATATCTTTCCTGAACTGAGGGGCCCAGAACTGAACACAGTACTCAAGGTGTGGCCTCACCAATGCAGAGTACAGGGATCACTTCCCTGGTCCTGCTGGCCATGCTATTTTTTTTTTTTTTAATTACATGGGATTCTTGAGTAAGATCCAGACCTTTTGGAGTGGCAGCCAGTCCATGCATTTAGCTTGTCTGAAGCTCATTTTCTGTGAAAACTCATCTATGAAAACTCGATTCTTCAGTCATTTTCTGAGAAAATACCTCTCTTTTTAAAGTTTCCCTGTTTCCATTCATGAAGAAATTTTATATACAGCCTCAGTCTGCTCTAAGTATTCAAAGCTGTTTAAGCCTAAGTACAAAAGAAATAAAGCAAGACCTTTGTTTTATAGAATCTTTATTGCTATAGAAAGCAGACAATTGTTAAATGGATTAAAAGGGTGGAGAAGGGAACATGGGTGCCATTTAAGTAACTGAAAAATATGAGTGGCTGAAAACATTCTGTACTGTAAAGTTAAATTTTGATCAAAAACTTTACAAGACAGAGGGTTAAAAGCATTCAGCTTGAGTGGTTTCATTCAGGAAAGGACTGGAAATGAAGAAGGGTGAAGGAAAAGCAGTAAGAGTAACAGCAAACCAAGTATACAAACACTGGGAAGACATCTGGGAAAAGTAACAAGCAAACACTTTTCTAAGAAGGCAAAACAGGGAAAGAAAATTGGTACATATTGGATACTGCTCTCAGAGACTATTCACTATTGAGCTTAACATTAATTTGAATAGAAGGGTGGGAGAAGACCCATCCCTAGTTGCCAATCTCTTACCACTTCTTTTTTTTTTTTAATGACATTTTCTTATTTCTATTCCCTCAGAGAAACAGTTTTCTCCAGAATTTCTGTTATTCATCTATCTCTTCCTCTGAAACTGAAAAATCTTCTGTGCCTTCCAAGGAATTCTCTTATGTGATAGGAAGTCAGGTCATCTTTTTATTATCTTTCAATATTTCATGAGAAGCTTGTCAGGCCCCAAAGATTCTGTAAGTTTTAGGACTGAAAGAGAAGTGACTCAACCTTATGTGCTTGTGGCAAGAGAGAATGTGCTTTTCCTGGTGCTGTTTTTAAGCCAGCCACTTGAACATCCTCCAACCTTTTCACCTTTTCACATCGATACCAGCTTGAACTCTCAGATGTCATAGATGCCATCACAGGGCTGAAGGCAATAAAAGACCTAAAGCATCTACAGCAGGACTTAAGTGAAATTGCATTGCCTGAGCCCAAATTGGTGGTTCAAAAGCCAGCTGTTAATCTGCTGCCTAGCTTGATTAGATGCCCTCTTGTAGGACTGTGAAGTTCTCAAGACAATTATAGCCAAATTAAAGAATTCAATACCTTTCTTTTGCCTAAAGTAAAGGAAAGGTTGGGAAAGCAGGCTATGCTCCATCTACAAATGCTTGAGGGACCCAGTATGTTAGATATTTTTGGAGCGTGCCTAATGGATTAGACCTTACAAAAATGCTATGGATGCTTTCCGCTGAAACACAGCTGAAGAGGAGGCAGAAGTGCTTCTATGCCAAATACACGTACATGCATGCATGCACACAAGATACATCACCAAATGTTCAGAGCACTCTCGGTCCTAGAAATGGGGAGTATAGCACTCTTCTCAGCCTGAAAAATTCAATGGTCATTGACTGCCTTTCACTCAGTTAATAGTGTTCTGCCAGAAGCAGGGACTGAAGCCTACAGATGCTACTTCTGCTGATCGCCATAGCCCCTAAATTACAATGTCATGATCTATCAGTGTTCTCTGCTTTGCTGTACAGAAGAATGGAAAGTCCACCCATTCTAGTCAGCTCTGTGGCTAATTATTAGGACCCTTGTTTGTTAAGTGGGAGGTGTGAGTTGCACTATTTGCTGGGAGCACCTGGAACCTGAATGTTCCCATTGAGGTGTGGACACCACACCTTATATTAAAAGTGGGTGTTGACACCACTTCTGGTTGCATTTTAACAACACCACCCCTACCACCACCACCTAAACAAAAAAACAAAAAAAAACAAACCAAAAAAAAAAAAAAAAAAAAAAAACCAAAAAAAAAAAAAAAAACAAAAACAACCCCCCNAAAAACCCCAAACAAACAAAAAAAAAAAACCAACCAAAAACAAACCCTCTAGACAAACTCATGAGTTCTATTTCTTCAAGAAAGAATCAGGGTACCATGTCTTCAAAAGTTCTGACTAATACAAGTTCTACATGTAAGGTAGGCTGATGTTGTCAGTATTTCTTACTCCTTGGCTCTCAGTAGCTCCTCACTCAGTGTGAGAACACTGTTGAGAAATTCCTAAGGATTCCTGCCTGGAGAGTAGCTACTTGACATAGATTTTGAGGG
This sequence comes from Scytalopus superciliaris, assembly GCA_013400415.1. NCBI lineage: Eukaryota > Metazoa > Chordata > Aves > Passeriformes > Rhinocryptidae > Scytalopus > Scytalopus superciliaris. Next base: position 250,023 of record VXBX01003086.1, on the reverse strand, counting down.
CAAAAGCACGGACATGCTGTATCTAAGTATGAAGTGACCACATCGTTACCTACTCCTTTTTAAACTGTTTTTATTAGAAGTACTGCATAGATTTTGCTCTTCCAGCTTATACTGCTCTTCTTCAGATCAGTGAAAGGAGATATTTCTTTGATCAGGCTTGATCCTTTCACAGATATCCAGTCATCTTTCATTGCCATGTGACTTTGTGATAAGCTTTAATCATCTTGCCAGGTGGTCGACTTTGGTTCCTGGTCCTGCTTGTGTGGGCTGGGCATGTCACATGTATTCATCTGAACAAGAAATTATCAAGGGATAGCAGTCCTCCATTGTTAGCTCTATATCAGTTCAAGCTGAAGGTAAAACATCACAAGGAGCATAGACAAACCTTGTAATCAAGAAGTTTGCAGAGAGACAGAAAGAGAAGAAAAATATTTATCCATTGTTCACTGTTTCACTGATACTGCTTTTGAAATTAGTAATTACCTGTAAAATTGTATCTTTTCGTCTGATTAAGTGTTGCTTTCTCTCTCTGAAGAATTTACCTTTATGAAAAATTTCAACACTACATTGTGAAATGGCATTTTCCCCTTTATTGCTTTAGAAATTTGAATCTGAACATAGAGAGATCACCCTCCTGTATTTCAAATCTGACACCCCGGGGGCTTTATGTTTTTCCTGTGTCCATCTGCTGACAGGAGGAGTTTTAGCTAGTGTTTGAGTTTGCATATTAAGGCATGTGGAGAAACAAATTACCAGGTAAGACATTACCGTTCTTCAGAGTTCTTTTTCTTTTTTTTTTTCTTTCCCAGTGAGAGGCACAAAGATAAGTGGCAGCACATGGCTTGTAGCTACCCTATTACAGCAGACCTCCCATGTGGCCAGTTCAAAAGCTAAGTCGTAGTACTGATACTAGCTAATCTGGCAAAAGGATTTTGGTGGATGGATAGAAGAATAACATCTGCCTTTCAAATCTTACACTTGCCAACATAGGCCTGTGAGGTTTTTGTTGTTCCAAGAACCTCTGAAGCATAGAGAAGGTAAAGGTCCTTTGAATTGGAACCACCTGCTTGAACTAATGTTTTGGCAAGCTTCTGTTTTCCTGGAGCTGGTTCAGAGTATTCTGGGCTATGTGGAATGGGAAAAATCCACAAAAATTACTTACCGCCCCATAAATATTTTTGATACTGCTGTGTTCAGATGGAGAGTGCAGTGAACAGGCCTGGTAAGTGTGAAGCACATACTGTGTCTGTGTGACCACTCCCTTTATTGTGTTCCTATCTGACACAAGATAAATAGAGCTTAGAGATCCAGAGGTGAGCAGCTTTCAAACCTGATGCTGCAAATAGCACAGAGGATTCATTTGCTGTTTTATCAAATCCTTTGTTTTGTGGTCTCAGTATTTGTTTTGGAGAGTTGGACTGAAAAATGTTGAAAGTTTCTGAGAGTCCTGTGACACTTAGATTTGTTTATACAGCCTTATGTCTCTCACACCATACCACTTTAGTGTGAAGGGCTTCTTTTTAAATCAGAGGCTTGCCACGAACTTTATAAATTAGCCCTGCTGCTTGTTTATTCTTCAAAGGAAAGACAATGGTGGAATGTCCTCAAATAATTTGTGAATTGTGTTAAAAATGGCAAACATATGAAAAGAGCAAATTTTCTATACATTTTGCTTTCTCAAGCTGGATCAAAACCAAACCATTCACAAAATCATGAAGTTGCACCTCATCACTTGGATAATTAAAAATTGAACCATGTAAGGTTTTATAACTGTGGAGCTAAAACGTGCTGTAAGATATATAAAACAAAACAAAGGTCTCTGATCTGAGGACACTCATAGCCCTTTTGAGCATAACATGCATATAAATGCTTACTTTATGCCAACTGAAGCATTCTACATAGACAACTAGAAAGTCTAAGCCAGAATACCATAGAGTAGACCAGTCAGGATATTTCCCAAGAGGTTCAGATGGCTGCTCTGGATCAGGCATGAAAGATACTAATGCTCATATCTCTCTAGCTTTCAGTCAGGGTATGCAGTATAAGGGTGTTACTACTTTTATGAACATTTTAAAGTGATGTGGACAGTCTCAGTCAGGATCCTTCTACCTGTCTTTTCTTGGTTGATCAGATTTTTGCTGAGCTGCTCTACCAGCTATAGAGGAAAAGCAGCTGAAACAGGTTTCTAACATATTGTCCAGATGCCTAAACTTGTGTCATATGACTTTAAGCTCTTGAGGATATCACACTTCCTTTTGTTAGAAATGCCTGTAATTAGAGTGATAACTCAGGGTCAATCAAAAAGTTTAATCTGACTGCAAAGTTTTTATCTTTTAATTATGCCATTAACTGTGGATTTTAAAAAAAATAATTTTAATCTCAACTAGTGTGTGCTTTTCAGCTTCCTGAATATGAATAGAATCCAGCACTGACTTTGTCCTTTCTGGTGCATTTGCTGGATTCAAACTGTATGTTCTTCCTTCTTTAAAGTGGATACTTATGATCTATCTTTCCTTGGCATTAGCACCAGTACTTTATACTGCTTCAAGCATTTAATCACATCCTTCCTCTGAACTTTAATCTGGTGGGCATAATTTGCCTCTCCAGGGAAAAGTTACGTACATAAAACAATTTTAAAACACATTGATAGCCTATTTGCCCTTAATTAGAAAGCACAAGGGACACATGAAGTCAGACTAAATGATAAGATACATGTATGCCATTTTGACTTAATTTTGTTACTACTCTTGGGCATTCTTTGGAGGATTTTGTCAACATCCTCCAGTGTATGCTAAATTTCCTCCTGTGAGATACTTACCTACCTACATCAAGGAGCAACTCCATATCTCTGCTAGTGATATGGGTAATTTTCTTTTCACATTCATTCACTCATTAAAATTATCAGTTACCCTTTTTCTTATAGGCAAATGACCAGTCATAACATTTTCTTTACAGGTGATTGAAGGCTATCACTTGTTTGTGAATTGTCAGTCTCTTCAGACTGGAAGAACTGGTGTTTGCCTGAATGATAGCGATTTTTTTTCCTGTGCTGACAGGATAATCACAGTTTAGCAGCTGTTGATTATTGGCCTGTGCTAGAATGTCTCTTGTCTGGATCTGTGGGTTTGAAACCAGTAGCAGGGCAAAAGACAGCAGGGATTCTGAATACAGTTCACATTCAAATAATTTGTACCCTGACATAGCACTCTTCATGCTATATGTAGAGAGATTCCCAAGTTGTGTCACCTGAGGATATTTTTCAGAGCTGCTGAGAACTGGCAGTTTTCATGTCTTTCAGTTGGTAGTATGGGATCTCAGCATGCCTGAAGATTAGGGCAGTATTTTTGTAGATGTCAGTGTGTGTAGACTCCACAGTGAAGGTCACCTCAGCCATTTAACTCACCACAGTACTCATCACTGTGGCATTTTGAGTGCCCAAGTAATGACATGGGTACTAAGATCCCTTGGATTACTTAAGAGGTTTGCCGAAGTCAACTGGTTCCATCAGTGCAGAGATCAGGTTGCTGAAGTTCTTAATCCTAGTGCAGATGCTTCTTGCATTCTGTGCTTGGAATTATTTTCATAAAACCATCTCCTTAACCAAGAAAAAAAAATGTTTACAAGTGTTGCTGGAATTGATATTGCTAGCCTTTTCCAGTTCATAACCACTTTTCTTTCAGTATTGTAAAACAAACCACGAAAGTGTGTGTTTATTTGTTTTACAGAGTAAAGTATTCTCAAGAACTACCAAATATATTTACTCTTTACAACCCATATATGTTGTCTCTTTGAGGAAGGGACTGTTTCTTTTCTTGTTCCGTGGAAAACTATTGCTTGCAACAGCAAAAGTATGCAATACTCTTGGCAGAAATCATAGCAACTCGAGCAGGCTTCCAGAAGGACTAGAGATGACTGTTCCAGGGGTGGAAATGAGCAGATTTACACAGACAAGAATTAATGTAAGAACATACAAATTTTGTGTTGAGTTAGACCAGAAACCTGAATTGTCCAGTAGCTTGTCACCAGCAGTAGTCAGTACCAGATGTCTCAGGGAGCACAAAAGAGATGGCAAATGCATGGTAGAAATCTTTAAATAATATTTTGCTAATGACCAGCATATTTTGGAGCAGGGAATTCTGAACAAGTCATGTCTCAATACTTAATGGGCCCCAATGGATTTTTTTTTCCCCGTGAACTACTTTTTAACTCGACTTGCGAACTTGTCATCTGAGCTCTCATCAGAGCCAATGGCAAGATGGAAATAGTTCTCTGACATGATTTGCCTAATTTATTTTCTCACCGAAAGATGAGAATGCAGCTGGCCAAAAACACTGGTTTCTTTGTAGCAGAAAGAAATGTAGGCAATTAGCTCACATATGAGGCTCAATGTGAAGTTAGAAGTTAATGAATCCCATTCTAGATATGAGATCCTAGATCCTAGAAGGGTGTGTCCTCATATGGACTATTCTTTGGTTCAGTCACCTCAACAGGAATTTATAGCTATTAGGGATGACCTGTCTTGGTCTCCAATATATTTTCCAGAAGTATCTGAGTCTTCTCCCATAGGTCCAGACCATACTTGCCAGACTTGTGAGAATGACTTAGATACTCCAGGACATGTCAAAAGGCACTAGGTGCCTTTTCTTAAGAGACTGAATTGATCCCACAGTATCTAAGCTCTAAGCAAGGAAGGTGTAGTGTATTCGGTGCAGTGAGCAAGGCCTAAAGGTGATCTGTAGAGTTTGATTCAGCTGGCCCCAGCACTGGTGAGTGTTGAGGTGCACGAGGACGCCTGAGACATTCTCATGGAGCCAACAGGTGTGACACAGGACCTACTAGAGATGGCCATGCTTTTGAATGGCAGTTGAAGTTCAGGCAGAGTGACATAAGACATTTCAAACAACAATAGACAGCAGTCCAGGAGACTGAACTAAGCCTCCAGTATGTACCATTGCATCTGAACTGCTCTCCAAGTTTCTTCAGCTATAGGAGCTTATACCCAGTTGCCTAAACATAGGTGACTAGAACTAATTGAGATTGGTTAGGTTATCTGAGCCATCCATGTGGAAGCGATATGTATGAGGTAAATAGGACCTAGAGGAGACCCCAGCCCCCTCTTGTCTAGCAGCTAGGGACTAGAGGAGTAGTCAGGTGATACTGAATGCCCACACAAGAAATAGAACACAGTTTTGTGTGAGACAAATGAGGCTAAAGTCTCAGAAGTGAGGATTGAAAGTAAGGGCTGATTTAAGAAATTATACTTTTGATGAAGTTCTTTGTTCACTAAAAGAAGAATGTGCAAATTTAAGTCATCCTCAGTAAGAGTCTTGGGTATGTTCTGTGGGAGTCCTGAGATAAGCAAATACTGTTCTGTATTCTGTATTTGTGTAGCACAAAGTTGCATATTTCCTGAGACTACAACATAATAATAAAGTTGCACTTCTAAAAAAAAGATGGGGAAAAGAGAGATTAAGATGCTTTTAAGAAGTTGAAAATAAATATCAATCAAATATAGTTACAACCAAGTTTAAGAACCAGAAGGCAACTGATTACAGGAGGAAATACAGATATTTAAATATGAAATGTGGAGGAAATTGTACAGAAAAACATACTTTTACAAAGTAGAGAGGAAGAATGTTATGAAGTTGCAAAAGGTATGGGAGGAAACAGATATCCCATATTACAATTTATCCACATAGACAGGCTTGTAAGAGTGTTCACTGTTGAAGTTTACCATGTTGTCATGAAGAATCAAGAATGGGTAAAAAGGAACAGAAGAAGAAAGACTGAGCTCAACACAGAAGAGGAAGGCTTTCATGACACAGGCAGGATGAACCTATTTAAATAACTTTATAGGATTTCTGGGTGAAAACTCACCTCCTCAATATTTTATGGGTGAATCAAACTCCAGAGTCTTTAATTTTTAAAGAAGAGTTTTAGGGAGGATTTGGGCAATGGACAGGTGAATCACTGCAGTTTCGTAATAATTTATTTAGTGTGGGTTTTTTTCCATTTTCAACTGAATACACTTTTTCGTTGCTGAAATTCAGAAACATAGTTAAAATGTACTTGCTCTGCCTATGGAATGTTGATACTATGTTTGCAACATTAGACAATAAGTGATAAAAATTAGGAAAATTTTACGTAAGAGTTAACTTGATAGGTGGAAGAACTTCTTTAAATATAAGTGTATATGTAATCATCTCTTCTATTTTCACCATGTTTAATACCTAAGAATCCCTGTAGATTACAATCTTGGAACCTATATTCATGACCATTCTAGAAAATTGTTGAAAAGACCCTGAAACTTTAATATGAAACTTAAAGTTACTATTTTAAAGAAAGAAGAGACCTTTACTAAATCATACTGTGATAAACACATATAGAAGTTTTCACAAAACCCAAACATAACTTACAGTTTCTTCTGCAGTTAAAAAAAAATCTGAGACAGAAAAAAAAAAAATGTATTACTACATTTTAACTCAGAATGTATCCATATCTTTCTTTAGTACCCACAGAAATGATACAGAAGAAACTAAACACACACATGCAGAGGACTATGATTTAATGCCTGGAATAATCAGAAAAAATATCCTGCCATCTCCAATCAAATGCAGCCTGTATATTATGGTGAAATTCTGTAAGAAAAAACAAAGAAGCTGTCATCACATCTAATGGCTTTCTTACACTCAGAATCCCCTCTGGAATAATAATTACATCAATGTATCCGTACTGATGTATCTCTGCTCTGCCTGCTCCCACTGTTGTGCCTGCACTGTTAGATGTTACGTATGATTTATGTCAGGCGTCTCTACCGCGCTGTGCTGCATTGGTGGCTGCACATTTCCATATGGATGGGTATCCTGTGGTTTCAGGCACTGCTCCCAGGCCCTGCTGAATTCCAGGCCGTTCTTACACTAGATTGCAAGGTGTGCTTAGGAGGCACGGGGAGTTGCGGGGACAAGAATCAATTGCTTGTAATTGAGTTCTGCTATATCTCACGACTCACTTGGCTGATCAAACAGTGTGCCCAAGCACATACATATATATGTATATATGTGTGTGTGTGTGTGTATACACACACACATATATAGATACCCAGGCACACACTCCTAGGTGAATTTTCCCCACAAGCTTTGTGTGCAGGTATGAATATCGTAACTGTGTACCTGAAGACATTTTAGCTCTTAATAAAAGTGTTTCAGGCTCTTACAAAGTTCATTGAGTTTTAAGAGGCTGTAAATCAAGTTCCCTCATTAAGGGTGGGGAATCCAATGGAATCAGTAATTTATGTAATACTAAAATGACATCTGTATCTGCTTGACAGTCCTGGATTCTTTTAATGCCTTAATGAAAAATGTACACCAGCTTTGGGCTATTAATGGAATTTATCCTTAATGATAAACAGCAGTTATTTTTATTACTCCTGCTATTTAGTTTTTTTGGTCATATTACCTAGAAATCTTTCTTTCTAATGCATTTGAATGACTGTCTCCTTCCTTATGTAACCTTACTATTACAATATAGATAATGAATGATACCTTTTTACTATTGCTACTCTCCTATCTTGAGAATGCAAATTCCAAGAACCAGGGAGAGGACAACACTGCAAAGGATTATAGTCATCACCAAAATGGCATGTTTTGTGTCCTTTAGCTAAATAAATTGGTCTTGAGAAACCCACACTTACATGTTCCTGATTTTGTTCCTGGTGGGAGGATGGAAGTTGGCATTTCTAACACTTCAGGGACTCATAAAAAATATCAAGGCAGCGAGCATGTTAGGAATCAGCTGGAAATTGTTCCTGGCATAGCTTACGTTTCTCTCCATGATAGCAATGTATCAAAACAAGTCATCTGTGTTATACCAGGAATTGCACATAACTTGATAACAGGCCTCTAGTCAGACAGTATCATCTGGTAAAATTTGTCTTCAGCCACAGATGCCTCAGAGGGAATGTTTTATATTGACAACTTCAGCAAGAGCAAGGAAGCAGTGACACTGTACAGTCCAAGCATTGTATGTTACATTTCCTTTGATTTGGCCTTCACATCTCTCACTCTGTAATTGCTTTCTGCTTTTGGTTTGGTGATGATCCAGGTTACATAAAGACTGTTTGACTGGAAAGATTTGGATGAAGTCCCAGTGCCTGAAAGGTAATCTATGTGAAATGGCAGGAAACAATTTTTTCTCTTCCCCAACTTCTCCAGCAAACCAAGTAAACTTTTTGCTTCGTTGGTTTCCAACCTCCTTGTCAGTCACAATTCATCCAGAGTGATTAACTGTAGCAACGAGGTGACTTCCAGTGCCTTCATGGCTCTTGGCAATTAAACATCCACCACTGTCCTATGAAAACTTTTACCAGATTCACTGTGGAACTTTCCTTTATAAATGGAAAAGACATTTTAATACATCTGCAGTGTTGTCTTGCTTCATTTACTGAGTGTTCCCTGTAACAGGTCACCACTGCAAAACATGTTTCCCAGGCAAGAAAGCTGTTTTCTGACCTCTGCTACAACATCTAACAAGGCTTTTCTTTCTCCATCAGTTGTGAGGAGGACAGTATTTTGCCCTCAGCTTCTCTGCCTGATTCTATAGACTTCAGTATATGTTTGGAATGCATGGTACTATAAGTGGACATGCTTCTTGTTGATAGATTAGCAGTTTCAAATCCAGAAATCCCTAATTGCTTTTCCAGACAGCAGTGTTTATCTGAGGTAAAACACAGCTACACAGAGTAATATATGAAGCAGTCATTGATGCTGTTTCATAATAAATCCATTTGCAAGCAGTTTGCTCCTGTTTCATGAGTGGCACAACTTCTGCACTAACATGTTTGTCCTTGTGGTGTTGTCACTGTGTATGTCAAATCGATGGGACCAAATGCCCATTTTGCACACCAGTTTAACTTCAGCATTCAAATGAAACTCAGTGTTATTGGCATATTTACATATTTCTATTGCAAAAACACTGTTTAAAAGCTACTTAAAACAATCTGTGCAGCTTAAACATGTGTGGTGCTGCAGACAGACTATAGGAGGGGAGAGCTCAAGGTTTGATGAGGCTTTTAAGCAGACATAACAGTAATGTCACTTCTGTTCAAATGCAGTTCACAATCCACTGCCAAACGTTGCAGCAAACTGCATGAAAAGTTGAGAGTTTATTTCACAACAAAAGAAGGCCAATTATGGAGCTTGTTCCAGTTTATATTTCCATTTTCCCTTCAAACTGGATTACTGAATACAAATACCAGAGTGTTATCGTTTTGATTTTGCAAGAGAACCATCACTGTTCTGCTGTGACCTAATGCAGAAATGCGGCCTCACATTTCTCTGCACTATTTGTTCTCTTAGTGATAGTGCAGTCCATAGAGGAAGTGAGAGAGATAATAAATTCTCTTTCCAGCTGGCTCTGGCTTCATTTGCTTTCTTTTAATCCAGTATGTGAAAAGTAGATACAGTTAGGAAAATGTTCATGTTGATTATTATGAAGTAAATTTAAATATTATTCTCATTTACAAGCTTTTTTTATCCTGCACACTCAGGTTGTATCTGAATCCCATCTCACCTTCATTTACTTGACTCTTTATAAAATAGGCTTCAAAAGATCCCTGTCTCCTGTAGTTTAATCAATAGCATAAACCACTCAAAATCTACAGCAATGAACATCACAAACGAAGAAATAAATGCTTATGGGAATTACTGGTTCATGGAAAACAGTCGAAAGTTACCTTCACCCCACTACAATTCAGAAAAAAAAATCTGACCTTTTGGTGAAAGAAATTTTTGGGGAAAAAAGTAAGCCTAAAGTGTTCTTTCTGTTGTGAAAGGCAAATCTTTGGAGATGGATTTAATTTGTCTATATATATATATCTGCCTGGATACATTTTGTCTATAAGGATAAAAGAAAATACCTTCCATTCATTAAAATACTAGAAAAATCAGACCATAATCAAAATTATTTTAAAACAGGCCATCCTTCCTTCCTTCCTGCCTTCCGTCCTCCTTTCTTCCCTTTTTTCCTTTTTTCTCTCTTTTTTCAGAATGAAATTTCTTTCTGTTGAAAGTCTGCCATAGACAGTTTTAGTTTTGACAAAAAGGTATTTCTTTATTGGAAGATTTTCAACTCCTTCTTACCAGAAAGAAGTTAATAAATTTTCAGGGCACAGCTTATGTAGTGTGCCAAAAATAAAGCTCAGGGCAAGAGACTTCGGTGGTAAATATTGAACAAATAGCTGCTTATGAGCTTTAAAGTAACCATCTGCTTTAATAGGGCAAGATCTTGTAGGAAAAAACCCATGAACATAGATTTAATGGCTGAAGAGGATTGCACATGGAAACATTGTGCAGAATTAATGATACAATTTTCTAACTTTTGAGAGCTTTTCTTCATGTTAACTTTATTTTAATATAAATCTTCTGTATAAAGTATGATATATATATTTATACATATCTCTATGTATATATAAATGCATACATATGTACGTATTTATGTATATGATTTAAATTCGAATCATCTGCCTACCATGCCATGTGTGCAGAAGGAAAGCCTCCTCTTTCCACTGCCTTGTTCAGTGCAGCTGAGTCCCAGTACCACATGGGTTACAGGGAGAAAGGGGAAGGCTTAGGTCTTGTCCGGACTCTGTGAAAATGGAAGCAGAAAGGATGTCTAGTACAGACAGTTGAAGCCCTTTGTGTGTATTATTCCTTACCAAGGCAGAGATATAAAAGAACTGGAGTCTCAAATCCAGTAACTGAGTAATTCTGAAAACCACAGTGCAGTTGTTGTTCTTTCCTAAGGGCAGAATGGCAGTACTTTTGTGTAGCCAGCACTGTATAGCTACAGTGTACACCATATTTAACTGTCTCCTTCATGATACACCATTCAACAGTGTGCAGCAGAGACAAGTCTCTGTTTCTCACTGCTCAGCAAAACTGTAGGAAAATAACAATGATCATACCAAAGAAAGACCTTAGGTGCTTATCATTCGGTATACTGCTTCTTACAGAGGTTTAGGGAAATAATTTTTAAAAAAGAATGAGAATGAACAGTCTTGAGCATACTGTCTGACCAGTGGCTTAGGGATATCCTGAGGCAGGATACGTGTCAAGCCCATTGCATCTAATATTCAGTGGTGGAAACATGAATATGTCTAATGTTCTTTGGAATCTGTCATAACATGTACCATTGCTTTAGCACCCAGCTTTCTTGAGGGAGCAAACTTCATAAGGTAGCTATGTATTGAATAAGAGAGGGCACCCTTTTCTTTGGTTTGACCTTCTTGCCTTGTTATGTAGAACGTAAGGCTGGGAGAAATCAGCTAGGTGGTATTTGTGTTCAGTGTCCTGCTACTGCTGGTGACTGCAGGGGTCCTTAAGTACATTGGGGAATGTAGAATTTCAGTATGTCAGGTCCCCTCACACCACAGCCAGCAAAACATGTTCCAGCATTGTAAATAAGGCTCTTTACTGTGTATCACCTTTGGATGGTTCTTTCTGAAGCTGAAGAGTCCTAATCTTTATCAGCCCTATTCCATATGAAAGGTTAAATATATAATTTATAGCTGACTTTCCTAAAGTGGGTTTATGTGCTGTAATTGACAGTTCATCCCTTAGTTTATTCTTGATAATGTTTAAATTGACTACCAAATTTGATACAGGGGTAATGAGCTCATAAAAGTTATGCATTTCACAACTACTTTTGGTTTAACTTTGGTAAACTCATAAACATGGACTCATAAACTGAATTTAAAACTTTCATTTTAAGCTGACAGTGTCCCTGAAAGCATCTCTTCCCTCCCTGCATTTGACCTAGCAGTGAAATAGACTGGGGAACCAAGCCAACTAAACCAAAATAATAACGGACAAAAAAGTGAGCAAAAATACATTGGTTGTTTACATGGGTACATATGAAAAGGACTTATTCCTGCTTCTTTTTCTAGGATCATCTAATGCTGTTCAGAAGGACTGCTGAAGGACAGCCCTGGGAAAGGGCCTCAGCCCAAATTCATCAGTCAGCTGCTCCGTTTCACCTGACGAGTGGCCAGTCACCAGGGACATCACGCTGTGGCTTCAGCAGCAGAGCTCTGGTGCTTCATGCCACATACAGCAGCTAGGGTATGGGGTCTGAGTGAGGAGATTAGGAAATGGGTAGAGGAGAACATGGAGGCAGAAGACTCAAATCCATAGGAAATGAGACTTTGCTATGTCTGCTGCTGTTGGAACAGCATGTTGTCATCTACTTAGCCTATTGTACAACCAGAGATGTATGGGGAAAGAAAGCAGTCAAGATAATTATTCTTCACTATACCATATTTATCTGTTTTCCTACCATGCTGTTGTTTATTGTATTTTTTTACCATCTTCTCTGATACTGTATTAAATCTGTGCCTCCCAAGATCATGCTTGGACTTTTTTGAAATAAACATGATCCCACATTAGCAAAGACATTTCTTGTCTCAGTTGGAACCAGACATCTCTCATTCATTTTTATACTTCAGGAGGATTTAAGTGCATGTATTGAGAAGCGTTATTATTTTAAATATAATGACCTTTAACAAATTGAATTTTGCAATAAGTGCAGCAGAAGCAGATCATAAAAAGACAAAAAGATATGCATGTAACAAGGCAGGAAAAGCAGTAAAGTTTTGTATGTTACTATGCATATGTGTAATTGCAAAGCATATCATGTTGCAGGGGACCTATCTGAATGTTGCTGATAAGAGGCACTCTAGAAGAGAAAGTTAATAAAAGAGTTCAACTAAAGCTGTGTGCAGCAGTAATGATCTCAAAACAATGCATTTTGAAGAGTTCTATATGAATATTTTACACATAATTCACCAAATGAATATTTGTATATTTTATAAGGTAGTTTCATAAAAGCAGTCTATGTGTGTTTTGCATGGGTTGAGTTTTGGATTGTTGTTTGATTATTATTATCACTTAGCTGACAGTTGTTATTCTGATAACTAGAATAGATTTAGGAACAATAAAAGTTTTCCTGGCTTTAAAATTTATCTTTTTTCCCAGCAAAACTATCTCTTAGAAATTGTTTTCTACTAGTAAATATGTAGAATAGGAGGACTCTTCTACAATTCTTATTGAATTGCTCCTTCTCTACTACTTTGTCACTGTGCATCAAGCTTTGATTAAATCTACATGGATAACTGCACACAGTATTTTGGAAAAGCTGGATGGTTTGTATGGCCTGTCCTTGAATGAATCAAATAGCTGTCCCTGAAAATAGAGACAGCTCACGCCTGTTTCCCTGTGCTAAGCAAGTTCTCTGTCTGCCACATTTTTGTCAAGCAAATTCATGTTGATGTTAGTTGTTTACACAGTAGCTGATCTCAAGATGGCATATAGAAGGTGGGAAATTTCTTTTCACAAAAATGGTGACAGCCATATATTGATTTAATTGCAGTGTGTTTGGTCTATGTAATTGCCATGCAGTGTGGGAATCTGGATCCATTAATGATCCAGCAGTTCTCAGATACCCTTGATAAAGAAGAATTTGTTAAAGATTTTATGCCATGTGGCCATATGATTTTTGAATGGGCTTAATTTCATTAGTTTAAATACGAGAAGGTTGAATTAGCAGAAAAACCATACATATGGCAAGATGAATGAAGAATTAGGAGTGGCAGCTCATCATAGCCAACTATTTGAAAGGCTGCATAATTTATGCTAACTTCTAACTTCCAGTAAATAACACAGAATCTGCAGGAGTTGAAGCTCCAAGGTGAAACTGTGAAAGGTCACATTTGAACTGTTTCGCTGATCCCTATACCCTCTCAACCATGACTGTGTCATGTTTTAGGAGATCAGAGGGTCTTTTGGGACAGGAATGCAGTAATAATGAAAGATGTTAATTACCTCTGTATGAGATGGATAAATCTTTCATCAGAGGGTGACTTAAATTTTAGCCATCATGTGAATGGCTGCAGCAAATAGCAGTTAGTGAGGAAATGCTCTAGCTGGTCATCCTGATCTGCATTCAGGTCCCTGTGCAAAGCAATGCTGTCTAAGAACCACTTTGTACCAGTGATTATAACACATCACTGCAGGAATGACAAAAGAGAAAAAAGCAAAAGTAAAAGAAAACAAAGCAATACCCCTCAAACACCACCATAGTGTTTTAATTTCCAAAACTAGCAAATAAAAAAATTAAAAAGGGATCTTCCTTAAAAGGAATTAAAAGAGGCAGCAAAAGGACATATACACACAGATATGCTGTGTTTAAAAATGTCATATTGGAATGTCAGAGAAAATTCATATAAAACTTTTTAAAAATACCTGTCAAAACAATGAAGGAAAAATAAGATCCAATAAAATTGAAGCCACTGTGAGTAGGGAGTGACTTAAAAGGCAAAAAGACTTTTCAGATAACTCTATATCATTACAGGAACTGTATATTCTTATGCAAAAAATGAGTCATTCATCATTTAAAGACTGAATGGCATTCTTCCTCCCTGAATAAGGAACTATAGAAAAACATAAAATATGGAAAATGAAAATCTAAATGCAGTAAGATATAAAATATTTTGGGTAAAGACTTGCTTCAGAACTAGTAAATAAATGCAATTTAATAAATAAATACTTTGGAAACACATGTACATGAAGTTTCCAAGCAGCTGTTGGCTGCAAGGCTAATAGGTGGCTGAAGCATAAACTACATGCCTAAAGACTGCTTTCCTGCAGAAGACCAAACGAATGAATGAACTCTTGACAATTGTTTGCCATGGAGGAGTTGAAAAGTTTATTTCACACAAAGAAAATTATCCTTATCAGAGATGATTCAAAAACCTGTCATATTGAAACGTCTGTAGAAAGAACTTTGAACAGAACAACAAATGAACTGCTATTCACAGAAAACCAAGGCATTATTATATTCACGTTAGACCCCAGAAAGAACTTACGGGTGAAATATTTAATGGTTTAAACCTGTATGCTGGTTTTGATTGGTGTAGAGTTACTTTTCTTCAAAGTGGCTGGTATGGGGTTGCATTTTGGATTTGTGCTGAAAAGGGTGTGGATAATATTGAGATGCTTTTGTTACTACTGAGCAGGGCTTAGACAG
Source organism: Scytalopus superciliaris (assembly GCA_013400415.1). Taxonomy (NCBI): domain Eukaryota; kingdom Metazoa; phylum Chordata; class Aves; order Passeriformes; family Rhinocryptidae; genus Scytalopus; species Scytalopus superciliaris. Next base: position 234,945 of record VXBX01003086.1, on the reverse strand, counting down.
AGGCAAGGCCTTTTCTGCTCCTCATACTGATGTGCTGGCAGGGAACTTGGGGATGTATGAGAGGCTGGGAGGAGACACAGCCAGGACAGGTGATCCAAACTGACCAAAGGGCTATTCCATTCCATATGACATCCTGCTCTGCATATAAAGTGGAGGGAAGAAGGAGAAAGCAGGGGTGTAGATTCAGAGTGATTGTGTTTGTCTTCCTGAGTAACCATTATGCAAGATGGAACCTTGCTCTCCTGGGCCTGCCTGCACGTAGGAAGTTGCGGAAGAATTCTTTGTTTTGCTTTCCTTGTGTGTGTGGCTTTCACTTTACCAGTTGAACTGTCTTTATCTCAACCCATGAGTTTTTTGCTTTTACTCTTCTGATTCTGTCCCTGATCCTGCTGGTGGGGGAGTGAGTATGTGTCTGTGGGGAGCTTGGTTGGTGGCTGGGGTTAAACCACAACACCTTGCCAGAGGAATGTGTAAATGTGAGAGAAATCTGGGCAAGATCTGTGGAACTGCAGAGAACAACATCTGGTGTCTGCGCTGGGCAGGCTGGTGGAGGCTCCCATAAAGAACAGAGTTGAAAGATATGGTCAGGAATCAGAAATTTGTAAGTATTCTAAAGGAATCACAAGCATAGGGGCGCTTGGGTGGATATAGTGGGCTTCCCTAAAAGGCTTTTTTTTTAACTGCCCTTATCAAAGGCATTTTAAGATTATAAAATCAAAGAATAGTTTGGGTTGGAAGGGACCTTAAAGATCATCTAGTTCTAACCCTGCTGCCAAGATATAGGGTGATAATGGTCATCTGTTAGATAAATAGTGGTTTAAAAAATTAGAAGTTGAAATTTGAAGTAAATCACCAGTTTTTAGTTCTTCCATCTCCTTAGTATGGGAGGCCACACAGAAGGATCTCTTTCATGGTCTGCATATCTATCCTTCCATAAGTAACTGAGAAAAGGCAGAGATGAAAAAGCATACTTTACAGTATGACAAAGCTTACTAAATGGTACTTACCCATTTAAAACTGCAGAAATAAAAGCTGACAGAGAAGATCGACTGAAGGATTTCACAATACTGTGCACATGGTGTCTGAGCATGGTGTCCTGTTCTCTCTGGTGTGCAGCAGTGTATGGTAGCACATTTCAGAGGCAGAGTTAGTGCACTGAGCAGAGGAGGCCAGTGAATGATGGGAAAGATGCTGCCCTCATCAGTCCAGAAGAGAGTGTGTTGTATTCTGTAGACTCTTACAGTACTCTTCTTGTCTGCTAATTCTGATATGCTAGGGATGTTTTCTTTTAAAAAAAATAAAGATGTATGATTATGTAACTGATTGAGAAAGATATCTGAGCCTTTTCATACTAATCTGTGTTGACTTGTGAAGTAGGATGATTATTTTGACCTTTGCAGAAGGAATGAGAAGAAGACTGAACATACAGCAAGGATTCCAGATGGAAGGGCTGGCAGCTAAGGGGAGAGAGATTGAAGGGAGAGTGTTTGATTGGTATATTGTGAAGGTAGAAAATATTTGACAGTTACACGGCACGTTAGAGATTAAAAAAGACAAATGATAATGGGTTTAGGTGAAGGAAAATGGCGGGATGCATTTACTTAGATAGATTCATAATAAAATGTCTGTGCCTTAAAGACAGCCTGCTTCACAATATGAAATCCATGAAACCCTGTCTCCAAAAGTCTAATGAATGATGGTTTTTACCACTGGATCCACTAATTCTCCTCTCTACTGCTTTCATTCACATATATTTAAGCACTCTTTCTACACATTAAGATCATCTTAATATTCACAGTACAACTAAGATGAATATTGCTATATGAATTTTGTAGATGATGAGTAACATTAAACTGGGGAGGGTGGTGGGGTGGGTTGGAGGGTGTGTTTGCAGTTTGACTAGAAAAGGAAAAAAATACTCAGAACCTCAGCTCCAGACCATGAAGCTGCTCATTTTAGTAGCAGGATGAAATATGTTTCTCAAGAGCTTTTCAGAATATACAAGCTCTGAGCTAACTTGTAGATGAGGCAACCTCACAACCTAACTAAAGAAATAAAAGAAGGTTCTATTAATTCTATTAAATTAATTCTATTAAAATAAGAATTATATTAATTCTATTAAAAGAAGAATCTATTAATGATTGCTTTCCACTACTGCAAGAGAACATTTAAATTTTTTACTAGATAGACTAAGGTTGGATTTTCTCCTTAAGCCTATGCAGGGGTGGAATTCAGTTGCCTTGAAGTAGGTGTCTTCATCTGAACTTGTCATTGGTGATTCCCCACCACAGAGTCATTGCAGAGATACAAGTCCTTTAGGGCATGCTACTTATTTCATCCTAGACATTTTCATTAGAGGAATCATGCTGTAGTGTTTATTTCTCTGTTGACTCTACAGAATCCTAAAGTAAGTAGTTCATCTCCAGCTTTTTGTGTTGCAGATATCCAAAGTTACATGAAATTAATATTATCCTGAGTTATCTCAAAAACAAAAAGTATCCCAGGCATTCCATTCTTGGGAATTCCATGTGAATGAAGGTGAACTTGAAACTCAAAACAGGTTTTCATCCAGAGTGTATGGAGGAGTCTTTTGAACTGGGCACATACTCTACTGTAGTGGATTGACCCTGGCTGGACTCCAGGTGCTCACTAAAGCCGATCTATCACTTCCCTCCTCAGCTGGACAGGGTGAGAAAATATAACAAAAGGCTTGTGTGTTGAGATAAGGACAGGGAGAGATCACTCAGCAGATAACATCACAGGCAAAACAGGCTCAGCTTGGGGGGGGGAATCTCAATTTACTACAGATCACATCAGACTATGAAAGCAAGAAATAAACACAAATCTTAAGAACACCTGTCTCCCACCCCTCCCTTCATCCAGTGTTTAACTTTACTCCCGATTTCTCTACCTCTACTCTCACGTGGTGCAAGGGGACCAGGAATGGGGGTTGTGGTCAGCCCATGACACATTGTGCCTGCTACTGCTTCCTCCTCAGGGGGAGAACCCCTAACACTCTTCCCCTGCTCCAGTGTGGGGCTCCTCCCACAGAAGACAGCCCTCCACAAACGTTCCCATCGTGGGATTTCCCCACAGGCTGCAGTTCCTCACAATCTGCTTTTGAGTCCTTCCCACAGGTTGCTCCAGCATGGGACCCCTGCTGGAGTCTGCCGGGGATTAACCTCACGAGCGGGAATGAACTTGACACATCAATATGATGCATATTCAAATCCAACTTTATTCGAAACTTCTACTGATATATATACCTTTTCTACTACCGTACACACGTTTCTGTATGCAGAGCAATTGGCTACTGGCCACTGTCCGTGGGCCCTTATTCAGACCATGATTGGTTGGCAATTCACTCACTATGTCTTGTTATTGCTAATTGCCTATCTAATTATTTTTACTTTCTCATCCTGAGCTTATCCCGGTTCCCTTGGCCTTCTTGGCTTTTCCCAGCCAGTAGCTGCATATCTTGAATAAACACCAGGTGTTATTATCTACACTCTAACTACATTCTGAAACACTGTCTGCTCAAAGCAATCCCACATCAGTCCTGCCAGCAAACCTGCTCAAGGCTCCTCTCTTCTANGAATTATATTAATTCTATTAAAAGAAGAATCTATTAATGATTGCTTTCCACTACTGCAAGCGAACATTTAAATTTTTTACTAGATAGACTAAGGTTGGATTTTCTCCTTAAGCCTATGCAGGGGTGGAATTCAGTTGCCTTGAAGTAGGTGTCTTCATCTGAACTTGTCATTGGTGATTCCCCACCACAGAGTCATTGCAGAGATACAAGTCCTTTAGGGCATGCTACTTATTTCATCCTAGACATTTTCATTAGAGGAATCATGCTGTAGTGTTTATTTCTCTGTTGACTCTACAGAATCCTAAAGTAAGTAGTTCATCTCCAGCTTTTTGTGTTGCAGATATCCAAAGTTACATGAAATTAATATTATCCTGAGTTATCTCAAAAACAAAAAGTATCCCAGGCATTCCATTCTTGGGAATTCCATGTGAATGAAGGTGAACTTGAAACTCAAAACAGGTTTTCATCCAGAGTGTATGGAGGAGTCTTTTGAACTGGGCACATACTCTACTGTAGTGGATTGACCCTGGCTGGACTCCAGGTGCTCACTAAAGCCGATCTATCACTTCCCTCCTCAGCTGGACAGGGTGAGAAAATATAACAAAAGGCTTGTGTGTTGAGATAAGGACAGGGAGAGATCACTCAGCAGATAACATCACAGGCAAAACAGGCTCAGCTTGGGGGGGGGGAATCTCAATTTACTACAGATCACATCAGACTATGAAAGCAAGAAATAAACACAAATCTTAAGAACACCTGTCTCCCACCCCTCCCTTCATCCAGTGTTTAACTTTACTCCCGATTTCTCTACCTCTACTCTCACGTGGTGCAAGGGGACCAGGAATGGGGGTTGTGGTCAGCCCATGACACATTGTGCCTGCTACTGCTTCCTCCTCAGGGGGAGAACCCCTAACACTCTTCCCCTGCTCCAGTGTGGGGCTCCTCCCACAGAAGACAGCCCTCCACAAACGTTCCCATCGTGGGATTTCCCCACAGGCTGCAGTTCCTCACAATCTGCTTTTGAGTCCTTCCCAGAGGTTGCTCCAGCATGGGACCCCTGCTGGAGTCTGCCGGGGATTAACCTCACGAGCGGGAATGAACTTGACACATCAATATGATGCATATTCAAATCCAACTTTATTCGAAACTTCTACTGATATATATACCTTTTCTACTACCGTACACACGTTTCTGTATGCAGAGCAATTGGCTACTGGCCACTGTCCGTGGGCCCTTATTCAGACCATGATTGGTTGGCAATTCACTCACTATGTCTTGTTATTGCTAATTGCCTATCTAATTATTTTTACTTTCTCATCCTGAGCTTATCACGGTTCCCTTGGCCTTCTTGGCTTTTCCCAGCCAGTAGCTGCATATCTTGAATAAACACCAGGTGTTATTATCTACACTCTAACTACATTCTGAAACACTGTCTGCTCAAAGCAATCCCACATCAGTCCTGCCAGCAAACCTGCTCAAGGCTCCTCTCTTCTACGGGTCTTGCCAGGAGCCTGCTCCACCATGGGCTTCCTATGGGCTTAAAGCCTCCTTCAGGCATCCACCTGCTCCAGCATGTGTGCAGTGCTGTTTCATCCATGTATTCTCACTGCTCTCTCCTGGCTATCATCATGCAGGAGTTTTTTTCTCCCCCTCTTAACTCTGTTACCACAGAAGTGCTACCACCATCACTGATTGGCTCATCCTTGGCTGGTGGTGGGTCTTGTCTTGGAGCTGGCTGACACCTCTGTTGGACATAGGGAAAGCTAACAGCTTCCCACAGGATCCACCCCTGTAGGCCTCCTGCTACAATAACCTTGCTGTGCAAACCCAGTACATCTACCTCCATAAAAAAGGCTGCTTAAAGAAATTTCTCTTTATGAGCAACAAAAAGGAAACAATTTTTAGTTTTCAGAGTTGCATCTTCTCTTCACACTATCACTTACCATATTAGCATTAAGGAAGCCCAGACCACAATTCAGATGTCTTGAGTGCAAGCACTGCTTCCCTATGGTGCTTTTCTGATTGTATGTCTGCAGGAGCAGTTTGCTTTTTCTGTGAACATGTTACTGAAATAGTGTCCACTGTGGATCCATGGGGCCATCTCACCTTTCACCTCACATTTCTACTCACTTTCTTACCCTGGAAAGGAAAAATGTGTTGTTAAGTCAGTGAAAATAAGATACATTTGTACCATACTGTGTTATTCTCGTGTTCAAAAGTGGATTCATGCTGTTAAAGTAAAGTACCAACTGGAGTGTTTATAAAACAGAGACCATTTTAGTTAAACTACAGTCTGAAGAGTCAGTCATTGTTACTGTGTGTATGGTGTGCTTATAACTGGTTCACTTGAAGGACAGGTAAATTTTTATGTTTGTCCTCGTTAACTACACACTGACTTGTAGCTGCTCCCAGCTCAGCCTTGCATGGGGCCATGGCAAATTCTGTACTTAAATATTTGCCTAAATGTTTTCAATGCTCTTTGTGCCTACACTTGAGATTTTATATCACATGGCACAACTAATCTCTGCAGTTTAAATAAACATATACTAGAACATAATGCATTAGTTGATTTTCTTGTAGGCATGGAAGTCTTGATTTGGTAGAATAATGAAATTACATGAGGCCGAGGTTAAATCTTTGCTTTTTTACAGAGTCTTCTCTGACTTCTGCTAAGTTACTTACAGAATAGTCCACAAAAAAAAGGTGTAGATTGTGCATTGTCTGTAAGTCTAGCCTAATATTTAGCTGTGCAGGTGGGTTCCTAGAAAAGAGAAATAGTTGCATGGAGACTACCAGTGCAAATAATGGGATTTCTGGATAGGATGCCCAAACAACCAATCTATAGCAGCTAAAATCATATTTGTTTGTCTTATCTGTGGAGATTACAGCTTAGTTGCAACTGCTCAGTCCCTCACTCTAAGGTTTTAGAGCAGCTAGTATCAGTGGGCAATCAACAAAGGGGCCCTGTGTAACTATTGCAATGAAAATAAAGAAAATGCTGCTAATAGTAAGTTAGTTAAATCCAGGTATCTGCTTTCATTTACTTCATCCTCAGGGTTTTAACATTAGATGATGAAGATAAAATTTCTACTACACATTAATAGAGGGTACAGCACCACTTTCCTCACATTTCTTGTCAGTTCAGTGTCACAGACTCCTCCATACACTGTCTGTAAACCAGCAATAACTCACAGGGAGAGAAAAAAAAAAAAAGGCAAAACTCCCACCCTGAAAAAAGAAGCAGGGGAATCTATACAGAGAAAACACTGGCTGTGAGATTAGAAATGCACTTATGCCCAGTGGCAGGGAAATAGAAATACAGTCCATTCTGTTCTCCTCTTAATAACTGATAATGCAAAAATAAATATGTGACAGTAATAATAATAACAAGAATACATGACTGAGTGAAAATAAACAGTTGGAATAACTCAACTTCATTAGTGCAGCATTATTCAGTGAGGTGCTAAGCACTCTCTTCTCTCACATGTTGCATCTTGGAGCTTCAAGACCCATTGATAGACACGTGTTTCAAATGAGCCATTCCGTTCTAAAATACTCTGAGAACTTGAATGAAAGTCATTATGCAAGCTGCTTGAAGATAGACTCAACAGCAGGCATATTAGCATGTTCAATTGGGAGGCATTTTTCTTTTTTTTTTCTTAATTATTTTTTGAAAAGAGAAGTATTCTGCAATGTGCAGTAAATTGATAAAGGCAAGCAGGGCATTCATTGCAGGTCGTTAAGCAAAGCAGAGAGCTGCAAGCCCTTTGATCCACACATTTGGTTCTACTGAAAAATGAGATAAAGTAAAATTAAACCAATGGAAGTTATTAACAAGTTAATCTTTTTTTAGAGAGGTGAATACCTTGATTTCCTCTTACAATAAATGGAGTCATAACTCCACTGAACAATATAATATTCATGTAGGAAGAAAGGTGAGGGTTTTCATTTCAGTGTTGCCATGCAAATACAGTGTGCAGTGTGGCCTGTATACTGTTTATAAAGTTATATTAGTTGTGGTTGTTGAGTTGTGTTTTCTTCACCGATTGAAACATTCACTCACAAAGTACAGTGAAACTTTGTTAGTAAGAGCAAACACACACAATATGTGCTTCTAGGTAAAACCTAAAATATCCCGTGACTCCATGGGACTAGAGTTTATCCTGAATATCAAAACTAAAAGCTACTTTGAGAAAGGAAGCACTGCCAGAAAATAGTTTGTCATGTCTAATTACAAAGAACTACTACATAGTGATTTGATTAATATAGCTAGGGTGAAACAGATTTTCTCTTTTAATTTTAGATAGTAAAGAAGATCCAGTCTTGAATTTGAGTGAAAGAGTAATGAAAACTTCAATTTTCACCTAAAAATCTAGTCACCTGAAAAATGTTAGTTCAATAATTTGACATTTTTGTTCCAGTCTGTGCTTTACTGTGTTTATTCATGTAAATTAATTTACACTTTAAAGTAAAAATTTGTCTTGAATTGAAATGAACCCTTTGTTTTGCAGTTTTGTAGAATGTAACATTGTGAGAATTTTTACCTTTTCCCCTAGCATTTTTATTAAGTGGAAAATTTCTTCAAACCAGTTCTTTACTGGGAACTTGGAGGTTTCCGTGAATCATAGAATAATAGAATCAGAGAATGGTTTGGGTTGGAAGGGACCTTAAAGATCATCTAGTTCCAAGCCCCTTGCCATGGGTAGGGACAACTTCCACTAGACCAGGTTGCTCAAAGTCCCATCCAACCTGGCCTTGAACACTTCCAGAGAATCCACAATTTCTCTGGACAATCTGTGCCAGTGTCTCAGCAGCCTCACAATAAAGAATTTCTTTGTGATATCTAATCTAAATCTACCCTCTTCAGCTTAAAGCCATTGTCACTTCTACTGTCACTACATGTCCTTGCATGAAATCCCTCTCCAGCTCTCTCGTAGGCCCCCTTTAGGTACTGGAAGGCTGCCGTAAGGTCTCCCAGGAGCTGAATCAGCACCTTAAAGGTGAAAAAAATGTTTCTTTGAAAACTGTCTTCCTAGCCATAGCCCAAAGCACACAGGATGGGCACAGGAAGACTTGTTGACCGTCTGGAAGAAAAAGGAAAAAGCTCTTTTCTTTCCATAAGGAAATGCCTTGCCCACTGTACAGTGCTAGCCCATGAACTGTTTTCCTCGCCAACTTCTCTCGAAGTTTTAAATGCTGGAAAAGCATTATTAGACTAAGTGTAATGGGAAGGGAGGACAACTGAGAAAGCAATCATTTACTCTTCCAGTGGTCACCCCTGAATGTGGCACACAAAACCAATCACCCTCCTATGAAAGTGCATAAAAATCATTCACATCTATGCAATGCTTTTAATATGGATGAATATAAGAACTCTTCTGAGTTACTTTGCATAATTACTTTTTTTTTTAGGATTCATATGCCTAGTAGTTAAATATATGTATGCATGAAATCTTTAGTGCCAAGTCTCTAGAAATCATGTTTCTCTTTCTACTTGTCTACTTCAGCCTTCATTTTCCTTCAGAACTTCTCTCCCTCTGCCAAAACTGAGCTCAGGTTGTTCTTTCTTCTGGCCTGCTTAGAGGGGTCCATGTCTCTTCATCTGAGGGACAAGTTTCCTTATATTGGAAGAGGTTACCTGACTCCAAATTTCTCTTCATTTTATTAAAATGGAGATCCCTTTTCAATCATATTTCATACACTGTTTTTTTCCAAAGCTCTCCTATTTCTATTATGAAAGTGGGGTAATAAGTATTGCTGTTTTGCAACCACCAAATCTAGTTACTGTAAATATTTTTTTGTTTGTTTATAAATGGATGTAGGAGTGGGCATATGAAGGCTATGTGAGACTGAGGCTGTAGCATATACCACTGGTGAAATTCTCTGTAGCCTTAACAGGCTAAGTTCAATGTTGAAGTTCTCCAACATTGGAGACTTCAGCCAAAGCCTGCAAAAATATTTTTGGTTCCATAGGTAGCCCAGGAAACATAAAGGGATGAGAAAGCTTAACATCACTACATCCTTTTCTATCTTTGTTGTACAATCTCCTGCATAACATTAAGTAGAGAGTGCCCCCACAGGTATTTAACCCATTATTGAGAGTCCTGCAAAGCATATGCATGGAGTACCATGTAAATAATCAGCACAGTAGTATATAATCATGTAATATTTAAAATGAGCAAAGAAATTATTTTATCTCATCATACCTTTGAAACTTTTTTATTCATTGTGAAATTCTTTAGGTTTTGGGTATACTGTGCTTTGCATGTAATTACTCTATAGAATATAAACACTGAAAACCATTTGCTGATTTGTTCTGAACTATGAAATATTTTATGCTATTTTATCAAAACTGAGTAAAAAAATAAAACCCATTTTTTAAGAAGCTCATATAGCAAACAATCTGTGTGTGAAAGCTAATAAAAAGCTTTAATGCTTGGACTATCAGATTCCATGGTGTCACACACACTTCTGTTGTACAGAAGCCAGAACTGGAGTTTTAACTTAAGCATTAACTCAAACAGATATTAATCTCTTGGGTGCCATTTGGAAAGCAAGCTGGGGTGGAAGACAAGAACACAAGTGCACGTATTGCATATCCACACTTATTAGACTTATACTCTTTGACCTTGTATGTAAAGATGTGAAATGAAGCTTGAAATAAAAGAGATGCAGTGTGATTTGCAAGAGTTAAATGAACAAGAAAGACCTGAAGCAACAAAAACCCCCAAACAAACCCAACTCTACCAAAAAAAAACAACCCCCAACAACTAGTTTTGGACTTAAAATGAGCAACTGCATTGCTAAGTTACATTTTGTTTCTATAGTCTCAAATGTGGGCATAGTTGTTATGGTAAGTCATAGGTGTACACTTGTTTTCTGAACCATAGATCAAAGAAATCACTTGGATTCAGTTTTTATTCCATTAGATCACAGTATATTTTTATAAGTTTTGCTGTGTGACTCTGGATTTCAGAAATAATTTGCACAAAGGAAAGGTTGGTTGTTTTTAGCTTCATGGAAATAGAAGACAATATAGAATTGTGTGTTACCCAAGATATTTTGGCATGCATGGCAGGGCAGTAACATGAAGATCTGGGAACATCCTGGAGTTAACAGCACAGCTTTTGTGGTCTGTTCTTCAGCTGTACAGCCAAAGACTTATGTGACTGATGCTCATGTCTTTTTCGTGTCCTCATCTCTGTTTGCAGATGTCCAAGGAGATTTGTGACAGAAAAAAACACTTTACTTTCTCCTTTCTGTCTTCCAACATTATCTGAATAATTACTAATTATTAATAAATTAAAAAAAATATTTTACATTACACACACGCACACAAAAAGTACTATAGGATTATATCAGTTAAATCTTAGATTGTAAAGATCAGCTTAAGATTTTGGACCTGTGAAGTAGGTCTATTGACTTCTTTGTAGAAGGTGCAGACCATTAATCTAACTATTTTGGATGCTGACAGTTAGCTAATCTATGTCTTTTCCACACCAAAGTTTGCTGGTTTTTTTAAATACTCTGAAACTGTTTATGTACGACATCCTTTCTGTTACAAAATGGACACACTTTTCCTTTAGGCTTTTTTTTTACTGATGTAAAGAGTTTCATTTCCCAGCCCCGAACTCTTTTTGCCTGTTATCACGGGTGTTAGACTGGAAGAATCCAGTCTTTTTTCACCTCTAAATGAGTAAGAAGTTAAGCTGGATGAAACAGCTTTTCCTCCTCTGACCTGCCAAAGATTGAGCAACTAAACTACAGTAAGCTCCCAGGTTTAAACTCTAATGCTTAAATAGCATCAAGTCACAGAGAATTGCTTTATAATGACATTAGCTCCCTTCAGGTAAACTCAAGTAATACTGTAGTTTGGGGGAAAAAAAAATTCACAAAGTATTTTCTTCAGGAGGTCTTAATTCACCCTGAACAGAGTTGTAGATCTAAAATCAAACACTATCTGAAAAACTTCCGTAAAGTCCCAGTGAAAGTTTTGGCAGTTAAATTTCATGTCAAGCAGAGCTGCTGCCAGGAAATGTTATCTTTCTATCAGATCGACGAGTTCTGGGTGAAATCTGTATATTTTTGGGGTGTGACTGAAAATGTTGAATTTCCAGTTTTTCACTGAAGAATTAAAATTGTCCCAGCAGCCTCTCTGTCATCTCCAGATGAGTTGGAAAAATACTGTTACAACATTGACTTTACGTAAGAGATAAATGAGATGATACCTCCTATCCTCCCTAGCACCGGGACATATAACAGTCCCAGTTTTGTCTCCATTTCAGATGGAAGTATTTGCGGTGATGAACAGAGGAGCTCAAGCAATGATCCCTGATCCTCATGGTGAGGATTCTCATATCACCCCAAGACAAACCTGCAGTACTAAGTTGTGGAGAAAGCTGGTTGTGCCACTCCTCTCCCAAGGGCTAGAAAGTGGTCCCATCACCTCCTCGTTTCACAGTGATGACCTACTGAAAGTGCATGGAACCTGAATGAGCTCTCAGATACAACTATGGCAGAAAAAGGTGGCCATGGAGAGGGATGTGGTGGTGTGAGAAGAGCACACAAATGATCCTTGAGCCACCTCTCTGAGTCAGGGAGGACACAACATCACTCCAGGTCATCCTGAGTCATCAAAGGATGTTTCCATTCTCATAAGGAGAAGAGTGCTCACCTGGTAACAGAGTTTTTGCAGGTAACCAGTTTTTAGGCCTTGTAAACCAACAGGCTTAAGACAGGTATGGGGAAAATCATATGTCCTCGAAAAGAGGATAGTCTACACTCTCAGTTTCAGCCTAGTGAATTTTTTCCCCCTGTGTTTAACCTTGAATATGAAAGGATAAGACTATTCAAAATAGCCAATGGAAAAAGAAATGAGGGACAAAAAGCTTCTAATGGGAAATAATAGCAATAAATATTTCATGTCAAAGACATTAAACCATAACACAAAAAAAAAAGTAGTAAAACAGTACAAGCATTGTTCCTACAAGAGCAGAAGAATTAAGTGGTGCAGATATTCAGCTATAGCCAGTGTTTTTTATTAGAACATGTGGTTCGTATAATGTGTACACAAAAATAACATTACAGAATTATAATCATTATGTAAAACATGCAGACATGGCTTAGGAAGGTTAAATATTCTGAGTGGAAATCAAATAATTTCAGATACCAGGGGAAAAAAGCGATTTTGTATAGTCCTTCCTGAAACCTGTGATAAAATGACTGTAATTTGTTCACCACATGCAGTTTTGCATACAGAATCAGTACTCTAAAAGAATTTTGAGGCCCTTGATTGTAAGCAGAAAGCAAAATGGAATGAATGAATGAAAAAGTCAGATTCTATGACAGTATTCTGATGTATTACACCTATTTGCAGTTAGGGAAAATTATATAATTGGAATTAAGTGATCTGAAGAAAGGGAAAAAAGAACAGTTGGAAAGCTTTTACATCAGAAATCAAATTCTCAGGAGGAGTTAATGCCTTTTTTTTACAAACAAAACAAAACAATTCCCTCAAAAGTGGAAGATGTACATCACAAACAATGAAAATCAATCTGGCTATGCAGGAGCATCTGGAAAGCACCTAACCATACTGTGAAGCTCTCTGAATGTTATATCATGAGCAAATCAGTCAGAAGACCAGAAAGCAAAACAAAACAAAATACACAACGATTGTCAGAATACATGGCAGCAGAAAGGGGACAGATCTGTTCATGGTTTCCAGCTCAGCTAAAGTTTCAAGTCAACACCAACTGCCCACCATTTCCGCAGACCAAAAAATGATGTGGAAATAATGAAGGTGAGAATATGAAAGAATATTTTGGCATTAGAAGAGACATAGAAAAATTTTGGCAGGAACATTTCTGATTTGGTGGATACCACTGAACTCAGTGGGAAGAACATACACTAGAAACAAGACTCAGTCCCTGGCAGTAAAACCTGAAGACCTGAGCTAGTCAAAGGAGTATTTTTATTATGGGCTCAACAGAGTACCATGCCCCAGCACTCTGACATCATCTCAGTAAAATACAGTATATTGAACCAAAAGTCTTAAAATACTGCTAAAGAACATGCTCACTACCCAGAAATAAATAGCATTAATATTCCCAGGACAGTTATAAAACACTTCCACTGCAACATTTGCTAGAATAGTGACAGAAGCCCAGATGGAGACAATATCAGATTTTTCATTCCCTTGTCCTCATGTAGACTTCGAAGGATGTGAAGGAAATTCACTTTTTTTTCTTTTGTGCAACCCACTGAGAAGCTTGGCAGGCTCTGAATCAAAGTATAGTAATGATTATTTTAACTTGGTATGATGTATGGAAAAAAAAAAAAAGGAACATGTTTTGGTACACCTTAAGGCACCCAAAACGAGAATCTGTGCCATTTGCAGGAAGTCTGAGGCAACCCTTATGAAAAATAGGAAACCCCCCTACTTTTAGGCAGGCACTGAAATATTGATTCAGTAACATGTTAAGCACGAGCTTAAAGTTAAGTTTAACCAAGTTACTAACTGGAGACCTGAATACTTGACCCAAACTGTGCAGGAGTGACAAACCCATTGCAAGCCAGCCTAACACATTAAGTGCCATAGCCTATAATAGTAAATGAGCAAGGATGTGATGTATGATCTGCTGAGAAAATGGTATTTCTGCAGATTGTACTCAACACACTTTTGGGAATGTCAGGATTTCCTTCCTGGAATCTTCCCTGTACATCTCCCTTTAAAATAGAACTCCCACAAGCAAAGGAGAAGGGCCTAAGAACAAGATCAGGCATTCAAAATAGCACAGCCACTACAAAGAAAATGCCCAGAGCTACAGTGACCTTCCATGAGGCAAAGTAAAAATTACCCAAGAAATTTACTAACAGCAACAAACCAGTGCTCCCTTGCTTCATAGCATTCACTCTCTGTTCTTAAATACCCCTCTGCAGAAAAATATGCAACACACATTCTCCTTAAAATGTTCCCTGTTGTATAGACTGTCCATTCTTAAGACTTTCAGAACATTTTGGGGGTTAAACTTTTCATTTCTAGTCTGTACGTTGTCCAGTTCTAGGCTACATAGAGAAAATCTTCTGTTCCTCTCTTATTGTGTGTATTAGCTTCAGTTGAAGATGGTTTGTCTGAAGAGACACTTGCAATATTGCTGGCTGGCAGAGTGGAAAATACCTTTTATGGCCTAATGCACCAATGTGTACATAACCTTTTACCCTTATGCTTCTTATTTGTTACTTTTTATAGTTATTTGTATGATTATATAATTAGCTGACCTAGTTCATTATGCTTGTTCCCTCATTTTCTCCTGAATCTGAACAAGATTCTAAATAACAGTGAAGGAAGATAAGCATTTATTTCCATATAGCGTGACTCAAAATTTCCTCTCTGATAGATTTTTGTAAAGAAGGTGTTATAAGAGAGAAGAAATTCTGATATGAAATTTAAGCTTGAAATATTCTTCATTTGATGGAGAGTGGATATTCCCCCTCTTTCTTGGAAGTTTTGACTTAAAAAGGAGAAAGTGATATTTTAGTCCAAAGTAATTCACACATTATTTGAGACATTGAGGAAAGCTGGAAGCTCTTAAAAACTCACGTGACTGAGACTCTAATGTAGCAGTTAATGAAAAGCTATAGAGAATGCCACTGTTTACTAACAGTCATTTAGCTGGCTCCAAAAATAATTGTGATGGAAATTATACTATACATCTGAACATTTTTGCCTGTCAGCCAGTACCCTGTTAGTTTGATTATTTGTTATTTTTGCCACTAGTTATTCCTTGTATGTCTGCTCAGCATGCAGTACTAGTTTGATCTGTAGGAGCTACCACAGCATAAATGCCAACCATAAAGGAGAACCTTTAAAATGGACAATTAGGAAGTAATCTGTCCTTGAGGAAATTAGCTCCCTAATTCCCTATTAGTGGCAGCTGCTACCGACTGATCTAGAAATGTTTTCATTCCTTCAGCCTAAGCAAATCACTTTCCCATTCTGCAGCCTGTCCACTGGGTGTGAAGCTATCATTATAAAATATAGCTGCTCTGGAAACAGAAGGCCTGTAAAATATAATGTGAAATTAGAATTTTGCTGTATTTTTTGTATAACATTTTGTGAAATTATATTAGTGTGTCCTTTGTAAGGTACTTTATACCACTGGATTTTCTTCCCACAGAAAAGAAATCACATTTCATGTTCTGCAACTTTCTAAAATAATTGTTATAGAAGTGAATTATGTACTCTTACTAAAATTCTTTAGAAAGTTTATCTAAAGACCTTCTAACAAAACACTTAAAGGACTGGAAATATTTCTGCATTAAGTGCTAAATATTCACTTTAGAAATCTCTTCTATGGAGAATAAGTTCAGTTACCACTTTTCTCAAAGGAAATGGATTCTTCCAGCATTAACTTGAAGCAGAGAAAAAGTACTGCCCCAGCCTCTCTAGATAATTTAACTAAGCACTGTCTCATTTTCCAGTCTTACAGCTCTTTATAAAGTGCATACATTTATCAGGTTTTATCAAGCATTATTCTGCTATGGACCTGTAACTGCTGGATGTAGGTAGGCAAATTTCATATTCAAACATCTGTTGCCTGAAAAAGCAAATGAGATGAAAATCATTACAGAGCTACAATGAACAAATGAACTTGCTTAAAAAGACAGAGCATGGCGCGTAGGTTTTTGTGAGTATCTCATCTGCTGGCAGTACTAACCCAAGCTGCTCCTTGTGTGAATACCAGCACTTTGAAGCTGGTGCCTCTATCACTGCAGGAGAACTAACTTAAGGCCCAACCTCTTTCCCAAGCAGAAAATATAACCAAAACCATCTTTGTCACATGCTTTATACACTACATCACACTTTAAGACCTTTGTTTAAAAAGGCTCTGAATTATTTTGTGAGAAAAAGGTTACCTGGATTTAAATTTTCATGAGGAACTGCAAGACATATATTCTGAAGATCCCACACATTTACCTGTAGACATCACATGACAGAAACATAGTAAGAGTTATAAAGCGACCCATGGGAGAACCTTTAGGAATGCACAGAAAAGCACAGGGTCCCTGGAACACATTGGTAGTCTTTGTTGGCAGTATAACACTGCTACAGAGCTATTGTGAATGCTGTGTCAGCTTCTGCTGCTTCACCTTAACAAATTGCTTGAAACCTTGTATATAATTAAGCTGTATTTTCATTTTAGCACCCTAGTGTCATGTACCAACCTATTATGCTTTAGGTTTGCAATAAAACATACAAGCCCATTATGCATAGGGTGAAGTAGAATCTAGGAATATAACATTACTACCTTTCTCTCTGCTACTTATGTAGATGCTAAAGTGTTCTGACAGGCATTTGTCTTGCTGTGTAAAGTATCTACTGTCTCAGGGTATTAAATCCATAGAAGGCTAATGAATAAATAATAGTAATACATAAACTTCATTTTCATTTGCCATGAGTGCATAAGTTTATTCACAGTAAATATAAAGTTTCAATGTAGTTTAAGAGGCATACCAGTGATAAGATTCCACACAATTCCATTTCCATCACCGATATATAAACATTGCGTTCTTGTTGCATTGAACATGAATTCCAAAAACTTATCTTACCCATCATATGCCAGTGGTTGACCTACCAGAATCCACTGACTAACGTAGGAGCTCTCAGATTTGGAACATGGTAAATTTTTCATTACTTCATACTTCTGTTAGGAGAGAGTTTATTTCAAAAAAGACAAGGGAAATGCAAATAAAATTCTTGACTAAAATCAAAAATCATCATGTGCTCCCACTGGTTATTGAAAGGTGGACAAAAGGAAATGTGAAGGTCTTCTCCATCTCTTTTCACTGTATGCCTACCCATGCCTACAACTAGACTAGAATGTTGTTTTGTCAGTAACACTGTAATGCAACATCCTTTAAAAAAGAATCACTGTAGAAAAACAAAGTTTCAAGCACTTTTCAAAATTCTTCTGTCTGCACAATTTCACTCTCACAGTTTTAGCTGTCTGATAGCTCTAGCAGGTCTCTAGTTATCAGTTTAAATTTTTAGAGCGTTTCTCAAAGAGGGACTTACAGAGCTATTACTTTAATACTTCCCAATAAAAAATGGAAGCCTAAGAATGTAAAATGCTAAAATAAGTACAACTTTTATTGAGCCTTTTAAATTGTGAGTCTAGTGGCAGATAATATTTCATACTGTCATGCTGTAGTGCAATTGATGCTAATAAAACTGGTTTAGCAAAGCAAATTAAAGAAGACAAAAGGAATTGAGAAAATACATCCAAGAAGCTGGGAGTTCTTCTAATTGCATGAAATCTCTTTCAGAAGATACTGTTATTGACAGCTTTGCCAATCATTCCCTTAGCTGTATGTTGGAAAAAAGGCCTTTGCAAACCTAAGACAAATCTGCTTTGATCTCTATGACACCTGTAATGTAGGCTGAATAAGAGAGGGGAGGAAGGGGGAGTGGGCAGTGCATGGTGGGCAATACTTCTCTGCAAAAGCAGAGTAGCAATGTAACTGCTAAGCACAGAGCAAGTTTTCATGGTTGAAGTGATGTGTCTTGTATCTGCACCGGTTAACATTTTTACTGTATAAACAGCAGGTTCTTTACACTACAGAAATCTTTGAAGTTTTCCGAAGAGTTGCTAACAGTGGTAAACATCAAATCCCTTTATTGACTGTTCACCTGCTCTCAGCACTGTCATATATACTTTCCCTGGTAAATATTAGAAGACATACAGATATCAGACCCTGTGGAAACATTTTACGCTAGGATTTCTAAATACTGAAATATTTCAGTTTTACCAGTCTGAATTTTTTTCCTTTTTTCTGTAGCCACATGTTTTCTCAGAAGTCATTTTCTACACTACAGACTTTGTAAGCTTATAAGAATGAGAAAATACCACACATGAACTTCAGGGATTGCTGAAATAGGGGACTGAAACTCATGGCAAGTACTTAAGGTCAAGTAAGATAGTGTTTCAGATAAATGGCATGGCATCTCCCAGAAAGTGGGAATGATTGAAACATGCCATCTGCTACACTGGACACATGCATGAAAAAATGATAAAATAAAGCTGTGAGTTATAGAATGGTGAGTCCTAATAGCCAGTGAATTGAAGAGATAATCTTAATCCCACCTGAACTAAAGAAAAATAGTTTAACTTTATGCCTTTTCTCCACCTTTGCTTCAGTTCCTTTTGTTTTCTTTACAGCAGAATACACTAGCTTGACATGCTCCCTTAGAATTCCCTTAGAATAATACCAATGACTTGTTTCTGAGGCCTTTTAAAATTGCTTCTGCTGCAGAGAAGAATTCACCTTAAACCACTCTCACCCTTGCATGATTAGTTTGATTTTTTTAGTCTTTCTTTAATTGTTGTGGGACCTCACATGGATAAAGTCTTTAATGCAATGGGGTTAAAAAACTGATTTTTCTACTTTAGCCTGGGCTTTGGGTTCCCAGTACATTGTGCAGAAGTTATAATTGCAAAATGTGTCCAGGTGGATTCTTTTACAGCTCTAACCAGTAGAAAATATGACTTCATCTAACCTTCTTAAAACAAATTATTGTTTAAAATTAGCAATATTTATACTGATAAACAAATGAAAACGAAATTTAAAATCATCTCACATTTATTTAAGTTACTTACATGGTTAGTTAAGCCCCTCCAGTCCCAGGCCCTAAGCTGTGGAATTTCGTTATTAGTCTCTTTCCTTTCCATGGCATTCTCTTTTTGATGTTTCTCTTCAGCTACCCGATATCACCAGGAAAGTATATGATACAATTAACTTTTCTGGAGCTGTGACTTCTGAATCACTCTGGGAGGCTGAAGCACTCTTGGAAACTATCAAACATGCCCAAGGACCATCACCCAACCATCACCCGACCATCACAAATGAATGGTTCCTGCATGGTATTCTTAGGCTTTATTTTTTAACAGCTACAGCTGCATCTACCCAGCAGATGCATTATAGGGAGCAGCACCAGTTACCTGCTTAAGAAAAATTCTGGATTTTCTAGGAGCAGTTTCAGGACTTTTATCCCATCTTGTTTATGAGTAGGGGATTGATTCACTAAGCTTTTCTATGAAAAAGCAATTTGATGTATAATACTTTCCACATACTGCATTCCAATATTTTTAAAGGAAAGCTTCATGAGTCTCTGATGCATTATTTAGCTGTCTTACATTTTATTAATATTATTACTACAGCAGTTTTAGCATCAAGAGTTCATAGGAAATTACGTATCAACTACTTCTAAAGCATAAGAAAAACAAACTAGTGGTGGGAGGCAAATTGAGCTAAAATCTTTCAGGTCTGGGACACTGGGTC
The DNA here is from genome assembly GCA_013400415.1 of Scytalopus superciliaris. Taxonomy (NCBI): domain Eukaryota; kingdom Metazoa; phylum Chordata; class Aves; order Passeriformes; family Rhinocryptidae; genus Scytalopus; species Scytalopus superciliaris. The sequence continues at coordinate 215,012 of VXBX01003086.1, read as the reverse complement.
AAAGGCAAAATACAAGAAACTGCTGTTCCTCAGAGGGGCAGTCAAGGACTAGGACAGTTAGAGGTGTGTGAAAAAGTATGACTACCTAATTCTATGCCCAAACTCCCTTAAAAGCTTTTATCTTATCAGTGCAGATGTATTCTTAAAGCTTATTGCTGTGTTTGATCAAATACTTGCAGTGATGGCCCTTGCACAGTTCTTATATTGCCCCAAGCTCTTCCCCACTCTCCTTCCAGATATCTTGTTTGCAGTCTAGTCTGAGCTTGGCTGGCTGCTCAGGGGCTATGAGTGCAAGGAGAAGTTGTACCAGCATACAGTCAGGTTCCAGAAACACCCTGTCCTCTGGTTTTCCAGTGGTGTTTTACAACCTGGCTGCTTTGCCTCAAGGAATTAACCTGCATGCAGATAACAAGCTAATGCTGCAGGGAAGATTGGTGCTAAGTAGACATTTTGAAATGAGATATGCCACTCTTTAACAAGAACAATAAGGCTGCTGAAGATGAGCCAATAGAGCCACAGTTCCCACTGCACCAGCAAAGATTGTGGGCAGCTGAATAGACACAGCACTGCTAGAATTTAATTTTGAAGTCACTCTGTCACACAAACTACCCACCAAAAATGTAGTGACATGCTTTGCAAGAATCTCATTGGCAGAGAGGCAGTCAATACAAACAGAGTCAACAAAAGGCTTAGAATTGACCTGCAGTAGAAATAAATTGCGTGTGGATGTCCATGAACTCACCTATGCAAACAACCACACAGGTATAAAATTACCTATTGCACAGTGTATATATTTTCTGAGTAGCCCTCTTCAGCTGAAGCATTTAGTTTTCCTCACTGTAAAGACACACTGAATTGATACAGTGTGCAGGTGTTTTGCTTCACTATCAGTGACACTGTTGGGCTTTAAAGAAGCACTCACTTTAAAGTGAGTAAGGGGGGAGAAGTTTTTAGTAAAGGTGCCATGCTGGTTGAGCAGAGTTGCAAATGGGATTTTTGAATGGTGAGAACCATCCATCTGATTTATTTCTACCTGTTCAGGAGATATGCCCAGCATTGGAAGAGTCCCTACATGCTTCTCAGTTCCAGGCTCTGATGTTTTTTGCTACAACTACTTCTCTTGGCAGCCTATTTTATTGTTTAATAACTCTGTGAACTGAAAGGGCACTTCCTGATCTTCATTACCTAATAGGCATGGACAAACAAGTTCAGTTAAGTAAGAAATGGCCAGGAGTCTTGTTCATCTTAGATGTCAGGACAAAATATTTTGGGTTTGTAAAAGATTTAGGGGGCTCTCACCTGCATCTTCATTACCTGTTCTTTTTGCTATTCCAGTTGGGGGGTGCAGATGAATAGGCTCCCTATTGTTCATGAGATATATCACATTTATCATAAGGTAGGAGTATGTTCCTGATACAAAGATCACTGAAAGAGACTCTCAGTTCTTTGGCTCTGCCTCTGCAGCCTGTTGGCTTTTTAAAAACTGTGTTGATTAGAGTAATATGAACTTCTGTGATCTGACAGTACATAGGATGGCAACAACACAAACTGTTCCCACAGAGACAAGTTCCAAGGCCAAGAGAACTACTAATATTAAATAATTGCACTGCATTCCATCTCTTTTTCTAGGACTGATTTATTATACATAAAAAAGTATTATGATCTTTCCTCCCATTATTTCAAAGTAAAATGCTTAGAGGACTAATAAAATCAGTACTTAGCACACTTTTTATTTTGTAGTTCAAAACTTCAAGATTGGCATAAAAACATGTCGTCTAGGGAGTGAAATAGCCTTACCCAGCAGCTTCAAATACTTTCTCTGCATGTTTGATACTGCTTATGTTTTCCTGGACACATGTATTTTTGCAGTATAAGATGCATTGCCCTATCTCTGCATACAAAATTGTTTTATTCTCATCTCCTTATACATTTACATTGAGACTTTTCCTGAAACTATACCAATAGATGAGAATTAGGTTCCATTGAAATATTCACTAGGACAGTGGACAATGTTAAATACAACTATTCATGTATGCATGTGTAGTCACACCATTTCTTAATAATTTGCTGACTGTATTGTGGAAAAGAGTTACTCCATAATCAGAATATACTTTATTGACTACCTTGGGTAAAATGTAGATTAAGAATATTTAAGCAACTACATACAAAGAGCAAAGCAAGGATTTGCCAGTGGTACTGCAATATTTATTTTCAATTGAGCAACTGCAGTAGGGTTTCACTTTTGAATAGGATCTCAGAATTAACAAGTTGTTGACATTTCATGCAAGGATATGTTGGCAATTGTGTTCATTCCAAAAATTTATTTCATGTTTTAAATTATTTATTATGGTCTATAAACCAAGTGGATTAAGGGGATCTAATTCCCTGTACTTTGAATTTAGCTCTTGATCACATTTTCAGCAGTTTTTAAATGGTGGAGGTTGCCCAAGGCCCTGGATTTGGTGCAGCAGCTCCAAAAATTGCTGTGCCCTTGTGGGGCTGAGGGCTGTGGAAACCACAGTGCCAGATCGAGCCAGTAACCCAGCAAGCTCGGGGTGCACTTTCTGCCTATCAGTCCTGGGTTTTACGAGCAAATCTTCAAACAACAATCAACAAACACTTCTCTGCCCACAGGCTAAATAGCTTTCTCCTGCCACTTCAATATCTGCATGTACCTTGATGAGTGAGGAACTGATACCTAAAATTTTGAACTTAGAGCTCAGCATGTTTTAATTAGCCAGAAGAGCACACTCTGTGCTTCAGATTCAGATACATGTTGTGCTAATTGGTCCTCACAGCAGGAAAGCAATATTTAGCTTAAAGTATGTCCACTAAATGTTGCTGTCTTTTGATTCTATTGGTATTCCCTTTATCCTTTTGTAGTCTTGTAGGAGTAGTGTATTGTGCTCTGCTGACTACCCTAAGTATAGTCTCTGTGCCACTTACATGTCACCTTCTCTAAGGCTGTCTTTTCCCTGACTATTTGTCTTTCCTCTAAAGGAATTATCCCAGTCTGTGGAGGTTTTGTTGAAAGTGGTGTGCTATCCCATAGCAGGCATCTGGTCACTCTGAGCTCCTTGGTTTCTGCCATATACTTCCAGGTGTAGGTTGATCTGAACCAAATACAGTGTACCAGATAAGAATGTTACTGATTCATGACTTTGCTGCTTCCCATTCCTGTGTCTCATTCTGCTCTTAGCTAAAGAATAATAAAGTCTAATTCAAAGCCTACTAAATCTACCCTCTCTACTTTCTTCCCACCAAAGCTTTACATTTTAAAAGAAAATGTTTCATGTTTTCACCAGAGAAAAGAAGGCTTAATTATTTTTTTATTTTCAGCACCTTTCTGGAGATTTTCTGGTTAAAATAAATTGCCTCAGTTTGAATTTACCATTGTTGTTTAGATACCAAACTAATACTTGGGACTTTAGTTGAATGTGTATTCTTCAAGCATAGAATTTAAAACTGCGTAAAATTGTTTATTTTAAAATTTCTCGGTCTCTTTCTCCCAGGCAATCCTTTTTTTGGTGGACTTTTTCAATAACTTCAATTATTTTTTGTATTCTTTGTTTATTTTTTAAATTTTCAGTCCATCATAAGTCTTAGCATTTCACCCTTACAGCTTTGTATCCTCAGCATAAAAGAAACCAGAATTTTTTGTCATATTCATAGGGGTTTTTTACAAAAGTTGGTCTTGAGGAAAAAAAAAAAGGTATGTTGCAAAATTAGGCATCATTAGCTCACGTCAATCTCACTTTAGTGGGAATTAAACAACAAGGGATATCAGTATGCACTTAATCCTGAAACACTGTCTTGACACAGTCATGATTCCAGTGATCTTATCCCATACTCTACTACACACTCTCAGTGCTAAAAATACCTTCTTAGTTTCATTGATACCAATTAATCTTTGATTCTGATAGAGATTAAACAATGTTAGTAAGCAAACACACATATATGATATACTTAGTTTTGGGGAATGTTGAGAAAAATTATAATTTTGATTTAATTGCCTTTTTACTTTATTCTTGTGCTAGAATATAGATGTCAACATCCAAGAAGTTTCTTTACTACTTGGGCCTGTCAAAGCTTATATCCTGACTCAGTGTGCATGAATACAGCCTAAAGGAAGACAAAACACCTCTAATTTATTTGACCAACTAGACGGACCTGTTTTATTATTTAAAAAAATTAGTTCTTGATCCCAGCAATAAAAAGTTGATTTTTATGAAGGATGAGACTTGATTAGTTATATTTTAGCACACATCACAATGTAATTATTAGGTAAAACAGTTCTTACTGTGACTATTTCTAGCAGACTGCAACCCTAAGTGGCCTTCTCTCAATTCATCCTTTAGAATATTTCTAGCAAGATGATAACCGGGTCTTCTGCCCAGTCCAGTGGCAACATATCATAAACATGTGACTTTTAAACAGTTTCTGCATGAAATATTATTTAGATATAGAGATATTTAAAACCATTTGCTGTTTTTCAGCATCTTCTTCTCTCATTTCCTGTTGTTCTGAAACTATACCTGTAGGCACATGTGCGTTTCATCTAGATCTCTACTCTTGGAACCATGATCACTGGTCTCAAGTCCTAGTCTTCAGAAAAGAGGGAAAGCTTGGTCCAGAGGGAGCAGCCTCCTGAAACAGCTGGCAAGACGGTGCAAGTCCAACAGCTTCAGCTGTCTTCACATAACTCCAGTGATTTAACAAGACCTAGCCATAAGTCCAGCTCATCTTAGTGCTAAATTTTATGCACAGCACTGTGTTTGTCCACCTGTAGCTTTCCAGTCCAAATGTCTAGATAACCTCTCTTCATCTCAATTGACTGCAAGCCACCATCAGCATTCAACCCAAAACCCAGACTTTCTAGATACTGAGCAGGTTGCTTGAACTACTCTGCCACTAGGTCCCTACACAGCTATGTAGAAATAAAAGAATAGTACATGAAAGGGAGTATTTCTTTCAAAATGTATTGCCTAAGTCATCATTTGTTTTGATAGAATAAATAATGTTGGAATAAACAAAAAAAGTGGAAGAATGAGAATGCCAGGGATACAGAATGCTGGAGACAAATTTTCCATGAACACAACTCGTCAAAAATAGAGCAATATTGTAAAAGGTTTCCTACCCAGACTAGGGAAACTGCAGTATGCAGGCAATGTTCAGCGGACTGCCTGATGGAAATGTATTACTATTTCCATGAGTGTGTTTTTACTAAAGATTAAATGTAAGAGTTTCAAAACGTCATTAAATACTAAGTTATTTTTTACTTTTAATGAGCCTGTTGTAGCCTCAGAGCTGAGAGAGTACATTCCTGCTAGACTTCCTCATTACATTTTCAGTAATAACTGATATTCCCAGTGCAATTTCCCCTCTGAAAACTCCTCCCAAGTCACTTGGTTCATGTTGCTATTGTAAAAAGGAGGCATTAGAATGCGTAAATCAGTGTCTAATCATGGCTAAACCTAATGTTAGCACAATTGGGCTGGCAGCCACAACAGAAATGTCTGGATTTGAATTAAATATTTCAAGGGGCTCTATTTGGCATATCTACACCATGATAGAGACACATGGATTAAGCATCCAAATAGCTGGGGAGGAACAATGATTATGTTTGATTGCCTGACTCAGACATGGCCTTTTTTATATATAAAAACAAGGGAATCTTTTAAAGAATTGTGGCTCTAGAATTTGCTGATTTTGTAACTAACTCTCTGCCTGAAGTCTGCATATTTCCAAAGCATGGCAAATGACCAGGAACCAGTGTAATTGAAAAAATTAGCTGGTAGCCTTTGCTAGCAACAGTGAGGCTACCCAGGACTCAAGTTCTATATTTAGGTATTTGGATTTAAAAGTAGTTTGAGTGACCCATACTTCTTACTATGATTAAGAAGTTGTGAATGCACTCCAGACCACTAAAAAATTAGACCCTTTCTGTTTGGAAAAAGCCAAGATCTACCAGACATAGAAACAGTACCTTGAATAAAACAAAAGGAAAGCTAAATTGTGCCTTTCATATTAAGAGTTTTGAACGTGATGATGAAAAACCTTTGTGCGAGTGAGCAGGGAGGAAACTCAAGAAAATTAGAAGAAGAATTGAGTAGAACCAGAAAGCCTTTATTAGCTCTTGGGAAATTCCTGTTTTGGTTTAGTGGCTGAAGACTCTTAGGGGAATACATGTATTGATCCTTTTTCTAGTGTCTGCAATGTCCTCTACTGTAATTACTTCCCTTTATGTCTAACAGAGCCTGAAAGGCAGATCCAAAATGGAGTTCAGACTTGTATCTGAGCCATGCTATATGCCTTTGGAAAATGAAAGAAACCCAAAACATGAAAAAATTTAAGTCAAATGAACAGCTCTCTTGTGATTGTTTTTTAAAGTCTGTCATTGCATAAATTGTGTTTTTGTTTAATGTAATGTAATTTGTTACACATAAGCAAAAACTTCTGAACAGCATTGTTTTAAGAAGAGAACAGACACTGATAATGAGGCAGAAAATTATGTTAGCACCCCAAACACTGATTCATTGCTTAAGCTATCTTTTAAACTGCTTATGAAAGTAGTGTGTAGTCTGTAGTCAAATGCCTCACATGCCCCGTCACAGTTAAGGAGGTCACTTTCCTTCCTCTGAGCTTCCTTAGATTTTCTTAATACAACAAAAATTTAGAAGCTGCTTCTTAAGAAAGCCCCTAGAGTCTGAAGTGATTCCCACAGTTATACCTGTGTGATGATTTGGCAGGTCTGCCTATGTGTAATCCAGGGTTTTGGCTACAAAGCCAAGCAAAAAAAAAAACCAAAACAAAAGGAACTTTCTCAACAGATACAAATTCACAAATTTGTATCACAGATACAAATTCTTTGACAACTTTTGGGTTAAAAAATTGTAAAACCTTAGTAACTGTAGAAAAATACATCAGGCAAGCTGAAACCTACAAAAAGATTTCTTGAAAACCCTTTCTGCAGGGTGTGGTGGCTTGGGAGTGGCAAATTCCCAGACACAGCAAAATGAAGCCATATGTGAGTTAGGTGAAATATAAACCTGGAAAGACCCAGTGTCAGCTCTGAAGCAGAGAAGGAATTGGGTGGTTATGCTTTCAGAGGGAAATCTGAAGCCTGGATTTACATTTAGAGAGAAGTAAGTTTGACTAAATAGCTGACCTAAGGAGTTTTGCAGTTTTGAAGCAAAGTCCTGAGACTGAGGTAGAGACTCTAATCCACACTTTGGGGAAAGGGGAGGGAGGCCTCTGGGAGGTTGTTGTTAGGGACATGTTTATATGTTTAAAAAGCAGCAAGATCCAGCTCAACCTGCAAAAAGTTTGCACTCTTGCTTTCACTCATATGCCACTGAAAAAAATTGGATGGGAGGATTTGAATACCCAAGCCTGGTATCCTGTCTAATTCTTTTAGTATCCAGGGAATATTGAAAGGAGAATCTGTCCGCTTTGTGCTAGTTTCTAAAGTTGCTAAGTGGGACCACTGGAGCCAGCTGAGGAGAAGGGGGTTCTGAGAGAGACCCTTGAACACCCTGCAGCTTGGGGGTCAGGCACAGGCAGGGAGGTTGCGTTGCAGGGGAGCCAGTCAGCAGTACCGCACTCTGGGCTGAAGGATTGCATCCATCCTGTTGGAATTGTGGGGCCATGACACAGGGGGAATCCTAAAGAAATAGACCCACAAACATAACAGTGAGTGTTGAAGATACAGCCATGGTGTAAACAGTCCAGCTGTTTACAGGATGGCCACCAGCCACACGTGAATGTGACACCTAGGATGGCCTCGCCCATTCCCTTTCCACCCATGGGCAGGAGGTTCAGATGCACAGCTGAGAGGGCAGCTACAGCGTACTGCAACAGCAGGTAAATGCAGAAGTAACCATATGGCAACCGTCTCTATGCAAGTCATATTTTCCACACTGCTGGAGATTTTAGATTTGAGACTCCCACTGACTCTAAAAGAGAAATAAATGGACCTTCCTCTGTTTTCTGCAAACACTGCATTTTCCACAGCCATTTCACTCAACAGGCCAGTGGCCTCCCTCAGGTATGTATTTCTTACATAGACAGATGATTTTCCACAAACAGGGCTGTGAAATATGAATGGGTATAAAGTGGACCCTTGCCTTTTGCAGCAACAGGTGGCAAGACGGAGGTCTAGTTGATGCCCCCTTATTAGGTCCTCAAATAGTTTTAAGGAGCATTAGTTTATAGTAGCTGTTGAACTAGGCAGGTCTGTATGAAACAGAAACACCAAGTTCTGTGGTGTTTTCACTGACTAGTCTCCTAGGAAAAATGTTATTTGAAGTAATTTGCAGGGTGGGCTATTGTGCTTAGAGGAGGGCATGAGGAAGTGAATATTCCTAGTTTGGAGAAATGAGAAATACTATTCATATCAGTATACTTCTGAAAGATCTATGATAATTTAGAACAAGGTTTTCTTTAAGTGCTTTATTCTTCTAATACCTTGCTAGTCACTGTGCTGATATTGAGCATGATTAAAAATATCAAACAAAAAAAATCCTACCCTACAAGTATGGCCCCCTCCACTTCTGTGGGAGTCTGCCTGGGTGCCAGGATCCACTTATACCTTGAATGATAGCAATAGTTTATATATGATATATACGTATTAATTTGATTTAATATTTCCCACCTTGAAGTTTACCTGGCAAATTTGGCATCTTTTCCCTTTCACCTAATGTTTGTGGAAAGACTGTAATTCCTCAGATTATGTCTTACTCAGATGATCATGTACACTTTCTGCATGCAGCCCAGCAGACATGACCAGAGTGGTTTTGATCAATTGTGTACAACAAGATGAGAGACTGCCGCTATATAATTGCTGCTCCCTGAGGCTCACATCCAGATCCCAGCAGTTCTCTTCCCAGTTTATTGAGCTGTAGTTAAAACAAAAGGGGACACTGATCTTGCAGTAAGCACTCATGGGAAAAACTTTGAGTATTTTAAAAATATGGATGGCAATGAATTTGTTACAATAAACTAGCATTGAAAATCAATGCAAAGATGATGTCAACATGACAGAAGTAATTCGCTACAGTCACTCTGTTTATGTGTTTTCACAGTAATTTCTCCCATTGCATCCACACAAACTTGAGTCAAGGACCTTTTAGCTGATAACCAGGTTTTATACTTAACATTTGAGTGGAAGAACTGCCCTTCCCTGGAATACCTTTCCCATTTCACATGTTTTTATTTTAGAAGATACCTTCTCCTTTATTGGCTGAATGGTAGACTTCTGTCCTAAGAAAAAAATGGTACTGTAAAGTAGCAGAATGGGTCTGTAACTGTATTGATCCTTGAGAAAACATGGGCAGCATACACTTGATAACACTATAACTTATTTTTAATAAGACTGACATATGTGAAGATTCTCAGGAGACCAACAAGGGGAGTTTTTTTTTCTTCAGGAATTCAGAAATGAAGCTGAAAGGGCAGAGCACTTAGTAACATATTCTGTTGAGCAAAATGCCTTAGAGTGTTGACAGATTGTCAGTACTAAGTTTTGCAACATTTGACTGAATTCTGTAGTGAGTTTATTAAAGTGATTTAGTGCAGTGTGAGCAAATGCAATATGTGTTCCACCCATTCTGATTAAAACAAGGCAGAGCACTGGAAAGATGCCAGGAAGAAATATTTAGTAACCTATTCATATCTTTGTAGAAAGTTTGTACAAATACTTGCCTACTTTGTGAATGATGGGACATGCTGAGAACAAAAAAGAAATTAGTAATCAAGCAGGCAGCATAAAAACCCCTCCTCGTTTGTATTTAGGATTTCACAGTATGAGTATGTGGGAATAGCTGCTGACAAAGAGTTCCCTGGGGGACTTGATAGAGCATTGTTGTATTAAGTCAGCTAAGCAGGGAGATGGTGGTATGTCCATGTAAGGGTCTAGCAGGGCAAGCAATGGCAATGCTCTCCTTTGCCAAAACAACTCAGCTAACTTTAGCAAAGATTGCAATGTAATGGCATGAAAAATCCCCTCCTGCTGCACTAAATACCAAAATGGAAAATGAAACCCTGTTAACAGCAACCTGACTCTGTTTCAGCTAACTGGATGATTTACTGGGTAGAGGTTAGAGGCTTTGCCAGTAATTTAGTTAACAGACCTGATGCATGAGCATCCACTTGAATCACCAAGGCTAAAGTGAGCCTGTTGCAAAGAATGAACAGTTAAGAGACAATGTTCAGGCTGCAGCTATATGACAAGTGGCTTCTTAGAGCTAAATCACATACTATTAGTGCTGACCTACAATCTTTTGCCTTGTCAGCTGCTGGCATAGTATCTTGATCTTGTTCTACCTATCTCTGACAAACACCTAGCTTCCTACCCTTATTCTCCTTTGGCAACTCATATAAACTTTGATATGTCAATAGAATATTTTTCATTGAGTGCTTATGAAAGATGAAAGTGGGTTTTTAGCTGAGCAAACAGTGCCCCTCTTGGTTCTAAGGATTTCTCTACACTGATGTTCTTGCCATTCTGACAAGAAGAAATATCATCTAGTAAGGATTTTGACACATATCACACTGTATATACATCCAGATGTTATCCATTTAAAATGTACAAAAGCCTACTGAAAGGATGTTTTTATTAAGTGTAGAAAATATCCTCCTTCTGCAATATTACCACAGATTGCAATACAACCAGGGTTTGGATTTGTTTTTATTATTGCTTTACATTGCCACTGGTTGAAGGGAAGAATTTATAAAACTGTCATCATCCAAAATTGTCAGGGGAGCTAGGTTCAGGATATAATAGAGCACATCTATTCGAGCAGGATGTTTCAGAGGCAGAATAGATGGCTTGTGAAACATGATGACAAAAGTCGGCTGCTAAGCCTGTCTTGATGGCCCAGGAGAAACTGGTTTTGTGGAAGAAATGTGAAAGTGGCAAATATTAGCACTGGTGCCCACGTAACACTTGGTCAGACTAGAAGTGAACCCAAGCTAAAAAGCCCTGATGAGAAGCAGACCTATTTTTTTGGATACAACACTGTATTGATGCAGTTACAGTGTTTTACTAAACCAGTACCGCTACATCAGGGGTCGATGGGGCATTAATTTACCAACAAGTGCATAGAGCTATCCTGGCTTCATTTACACAGCATACACCTGCCAGAGTGGCTTTTTAATAACACTTCAAGGCATAGTCCGGAGCTTATTTCTGCCTGTGTAACACAACAAACCTATTCATAGCACAGTGGTTTGTCTGGGATAGGTCTCCTGTCTTTCTGCCCTGTAACAACAGTAACAAACAGGGACATAGTGGTGTGTTTCTTTTGCAGGCAATATTTTGAACAAGCTTACAGCACATGAGGGTTTGACTTGCTCATTTGTCAAGCTGTGCCAAACCACAAGGCTTATCTGGTATCCTTCCTCTGACACCACTTTACTGCCTGACCTTAGACAAATCACCAGGTCCTCCACTGGTGAGTTTATCCCACCACTTTCTGACAACTGAGATTCAATGAAGAGGTCTTCAGAAGTGAAAGCACTTACTAGTATTAACTAGAGTGTATACACTGATGAGAAGTGTATGTAACGGCTTAGCTATGGCTAGATTCCATAATCTTTATTCATCCTAATTAGCTTCTAAATTGGAATGGTCCATTGATTATAGTAGTCCAAAAGACTGATAGAACATGTTCATTTATGTTGGAAATAGACATTTTAAGAAAGCTAAGTGTTATTGCAAAAGACAATGAAGTTCACATCCCATGCCACTTACTACAAGCCTACAAATGCAGTAATGTTTATGCAGCAGTGTCTAAATGTTTGTGCAGTAATGTGCAAATGCAAGAAAGGTGTTACTTGGGGTTGAAAATACCATACATATCTAAAACATAAGCTCAGTGTGGGGTTTCTGTCCCCTTTGCACATGAGAATTGGAGGTTATGGGCTACATTTTATCCTATATAGTGACTTTCTTTACTTTTCCCCTCCTCATGCATAATATTCTATGTATTTTTTTCCCCCTAAACCAAAGTTGTTGGGCTCCAGACATAACATAGTAAAAATCTGTCAACTCAGTTCAAGTCAGATAATGCCCTTGGCTACTTTTGCTTTCCAGTATGTCACAAATGACCACTCATTTCTTGACAGAGGTGTCTGAGTCGAAATACGCTCAGCTTCCTGCTGGTAGCAATTAAAATTATCCACCACCCATGGGTAGATTTGAATTAAAGTATCAGCAGAAAAATGACTCTTGTAGCCAGCTAGGTCATGCATCAATAGCAAGGTATAGGCAAAGGTGGCACTAGAAGGTGAACTGCATGTTACAAAAGAATGAAAGAGATAAAAGGAAAAGAATTCTAACCTCAATGCCATGTGAATAATGGAGAAATACTGCCACTGACATAAGAACAGGCTAGTGCAATGCGGGGGGAAAAGTGACACATATGGCAATGATGGATGTAACACCTGGGAAAAGACATGGAAGGGCAAGGTAAAGCATTGGAGATGCCAGCAGGGTAATTCTTAATTCTGAGAATGGCAAGGACCCTCAAATGAGTGGTGAGGATATAATTTCCAGCTGACACAGATTTCAAGACAGGACCTATCTAATGTCCCTGTTCTAGCCTTAGTTGATTTTAGTAAGTTTGAGAGTGAACATAATGGCAAATGGCCAATAATGGTCATAAAAATACCTTTTTTAAATTCTGTTACAAATCAGTGTTTAGACATGACAGAAACAGAAGATGAGCAATTCCTTTTAGTCTAGCTCTTGAGGTATCCAAACTGATTTGTTCTTGCTCAATTGATCATGCAGCACTTTCTCTCTGCCTGCAGAGGACAGGGTTAACTATAGGTTACACCTTATGCCAGATTGCACTAAAGCCGGATCACAGAATCACAGAATAGTTCAAGTTGTAAAGGACCTTGCAGATCATTTAATTCCAACCCCTCTGCCATGGGCAGGGACACCTTTACTAGAACAGGTTGCTTGGAGTCCCATCCAACAGTTCTACTTGCCTACTGCTGACATCCATTAACAAGCATTGTATTACAGCATGAGCTTATCCTATGGAAGAGCCATGGATATTGCCAATGAAAGTTGTTCATATTTCTACCTCTCCATAGCTGAGCACCTTTTTCTTTATCTATTTAGGTAGTTCAGGGTCAAATTAAGACAGGAAATGTTTGTTGAAGTTATTTTTATCAAAGTAATTCTACTGGAAACTGCAGAAACTTCAAAGCTGTGTATGGCAAGAAAAAAAAAAAAGGTGAAGCAAATGTTGTTAAAAGATGGCATAAACTTTTAAACATGCACAGCATTTTATTGTATATTCCTCCCCGGCCAAATTTATGTCTCTCAGTAAACATGTATATTCCACAGAGGTCATAAGAAACAACGCTCTTCCAAGACTAGTGATACTTCTAATTTTAGGGGGACCAAAACAAATTAAAAAAAAAAAAGTCCAGGTAATCCCTGGGCTGAAGATATTTGGTATGTATCTAGCCAGCTATATTTAAATGCATATTAAAAATCCCCAAACATATCCCTGTGTGTCCTCTCTCCTCATGCTAGTATGCATTTTGGATGCTGTAATCCAAACACCCATATTCCTTCAACAGATAGGGGGGAAAGAGAGAGAAGACACTAGAATGCCATTGATCTACATTTACTATAAGGTGAAACCTAGACAGCATGCTTTGGCTGGGTAGCTGGGACTTATATGGCTAAAATTAAGTTCAGTAGTAGCGATGCAAAGTTTGCACATGAATAGAAGCACAGCAAGTGAAGAAAAATATAGTGTTTAATGATTATTAGTACATTTAAAATAAGAAATTCTTCCTTGTATGTTTTCCTGCTTGCTAATCTACTCTGCCACCCACCTTCTGCTGTGTTTGAAGTTCAACATCATGATTTTTGGACCCACTTGTATTTGGAGAACTCATCTATAATGACCGAACAACGTGGAAACTGTAGGAGCAAAGAAAAAAAAAAAGAAATATTCATGTATTTCTAGAATATTTGGTTGGTTACAATTTTAGCTGGTCTCATATTTCATCATCCAGTTTCCTTACCTGGACTTTCACATGGCTGACAAAGAAATTAATTACTTAATGATTTCATAAGGATCTGCCATGAAAAATTATAGATGCAAGATGACTATTTTATGGTTATTTATTAGTGCCACTCTGAGCTGTGAGCATAAAAAATGCTTAGTCTTTCTGTAATCTATCTTACAAATTATGCTCAAGAACACAGTGATCAAAAAGGTGTGCATAGCATGGCAATTACAGTTGTGATTTTCCAAGAAAAACTGCAAGGCAGATTGGATAATCACTGTGACTGAATTAAACTCTGAAAAAATGAGAAAAAAATCCAACAAACCAACCCTAGAAGAAACATGGCATTCCCACAGTTTGCCCCCATTGAACTCCCTTGCTGCTATGTGTAATTGTGCCAGAGAACCCCAAGTCACATAGCAAAGACTGAAGAGACAACTAAATTTTGGACAGGTTTGATAATCCAGTCCGTGGGGCATGCACCAAATCCCATATAGGTTAGTGAAAGTTAAACTGCTGAGGTCTGGTTTGCCATGGCTTTGTGCCTCATGAGACCCAACTGAGGCAGAGGGAACAAGGTCTGAGCTCACTCCCCTGCCAAGCTCATCCTAGAATGCAGAAGCCATATTTTATTAGAAAACCAGGCTACAAAGGTCTAAACATCAGGCATACTCCATTATTTAAATTCAATGAGTTAAGCAATTCTCAGCAATGCTAATATAAGAAGGATAATGAAGCCAAAGGCACCCCAAAACCTGGCATACTTTGAATCTCTCCACTACCCTCTAGAGTCACCAGTAATTACCGGTTTTAAGGCTCTGGTGGCACAATGTGAACCTAATGCTGTCATACTTTACCCAGAATGGCATCAGAAGAGCAAAAAAAAAAAAAATCTCATCTTTACCCTCTGCTTTCCACTTCATACTTCTGCTCTCCAACATAGTGATGAGAAAGAGAGATTTTGAAAATTTAGCATTTTTCCTGTGGAAGAGATAAGTGATCTTTTCTATCGGGTTCTGAAACCAAATTTTATGCAGATTGTGTGACAATTTAGGAAGTGCCTGGATATGAGTGAATGCTAAAATAAGTCCTGTTACATGTTCATGGATAAATCTATAGTATTAACAACATGACCCAATATAGCCATGAAGCATTACCTCAACTAATAATAAGCTCTATAGTGAAACTGTAGTTGGAAGACAAAATAATTTCATTCAATACAGAAAACAAAGTGTAACAAAGCTAACCTGTTAAGACAGATTTATAGTATAAATGTATCCTACTGTGTGCTGAGTGAAATAAAAATTGCAAATGAGATCCAACATTCCTTTACCCATATGCATTAGTAGACAGTATTGCTAAACAATCACATTTACAAGGAGAAAGAAGATTTCTGCTAATTTTGGTATCATGAGATGTATGTTCCTTGTCAGCCAAAGCAGCCAACATTATGATCTGCAGAAACGTAATGGGCATGCTACTCTTCCTATAAATGGAGCACTGCAGACAGCAGATCTCATCTTGTTCCACCTGCGGGAAGTAGTGTTGTGAGTTAACAGGAGACAGATTATGAGCCAAACTGTAATCAGCTACATTAGCTCAACCCTACTGATTTCAATGAGGCTTAACAGGTGTAAATGAGGACAGACACTTGCCCCTACCTAAGTGTTCATGTCAGATAGAACACAAATGAAAAGTCCTTGAAAGTTTCTATCTTTTTCTCCTGGTAAAATCTTTTAAGCGTGTACATACAAGACTGGCTGTTATTAAAGACAGGAGAGTAGCTACTGTTGTGAGGTAATATCATCAGAATACATACTAAACAAGGAAGTAGAGGTGAAATACTGTAATTTGGGGTTAAAGGCATGAAAGTTTGGATTCTGGAGCAAGGAAAACTGGACAAAATTCTGCCATTGGCTACTCAGTTTATCAGAATCACAAAAAAAAAAAAAAGTCCCCATTAAAAAACCCCCCACCCCTAAGACTCCCCACATGAATTAAGTATAACATAGGGTTTTTCTCCATGAGGTCTCTATGGTGAAGTGAGTCTTTTCTCCCCTGCGGAAGAACATGTTTCTTGCTTTTTCCAAGGAAACAACTACTGTGCTTTGCAAAGATGAAACTTCTGCCTCCAAGTGGGATATAGAAGCTGAATGTCAAAGGGTAAATTCCATGAGAGATGACAAGTGCTGATGGGCTTGAATTTGCACAATCAGCAGCATTGAGCCTCTCCAGGGGAGGTAACATGGGGAGTCGAGGGAAGGAGGGAGAGAAAACGAGTTCAGGCTGTCATCTCAGGAGGAAATCTTGGTAAAAATATGTTCAGCATTCAGAGTTTTCCAATTAAATTAGCTGATATGCCTTAAAATATTCATTTAGTGAGTTTGTTAATAAAGAATGGAAAAGTTTCTTCAAGTTCTTGTTTTGCAAAAAGAGGAGCTGGGTGTGGTAGGTTATAACACAAGAAGAGTTACTGTTTACCCATCTTTTTCTTTCTTTTTTTTTTTTTTTTGAAAAACAGGCCTTGAGGATTGTCAGAAAAAAATATGGGAATGTAGGAGAAAAGAGCAGGATGTGATTTTTCATAGGATTAAGCACCCACTTGAAAATGCAGAAGTGCACAGCTGGCTATTATCTCCCATGCTATATGAATTACATGAGAAGAGAATCTGCTAAGAGCTTGTCTCATGTCAATTTGAGGTTTAAGAAGTATCCCTGAATGTTTTTTGAACTGAAGGTATCTGTACATGATAGAAATACCTTTAAAAAGAGGGGGTAATAATTCCAAGCATGGTAATGAAGCAGTGCACATTATAGCACACTGAAAGAAGGAATTTATTTCAGCTCCCTGAGGAGAGTAGTTGTGGGGTCTCCTTTAGAAACATGTCCTGGTCCCCTCAAACTAGTATAAAATATCAGATTGACACATATTTGTATGCATATGGCTGCATATACTTAAGCATGTATACACACACACACACACAGAGTATCTACAGCAAAAGCAGAAGATAAAGATAAATAATCCTACCAGAACAACTAATTGCTTGGGATGTTTTTTCCTCTGTTTTTATGAAGTATGAAAGTACAACACAGAAAGCTATCTTTCTGTGAGTTAAATATTAATATAATTTTGCTACCATGTAATTGTTGCCTCCAGAAAGGTGCCTTCAGATCCAGAGAAGCAGATGTGATACAGATACCAGGCATAGGATAAAGACTAGTATTACTCATGTCAGCTGTATGGATACCCTGGTACCCAACTAAAGCTGGAGGGAAGAAAAAGAGGGGGGAAAGACCGATCTTGCTGAAAGAAGAACCATGAATGTGTTATAAAAGAAATGCAGTCACACACAGTAATACAAATAGAATTGTGCAGAAACCTGGCTTTTACAGGGACAGACATGATCTTCTGGCAGAGTTTTAGAGTGTTTTTCATACTTGTAAGACATTTGTAATGCAGCAGCTAACAATCTGGTTACCATCATGCAACCTTTCACATGGCAGGTCCAGCTGAAGTCACCACCATGAGCCTTCCTGTAGCTTATTACACTGTAAAGGAAGCTGGAAGCCTCTACTTCCCCTGGGATTTTGCAGTGAGGCAGCTGGTGTACATTCATTACCTTTTTGTCAATATGCACCTTCGGGCTGGTGTAGATGTCACCTTATTTTCAATTTGATTCAGACAACTGGCATCCTCCACGTTTCAAAGGCAGCCTGGATCTGTTGTCATCCAGACCTACAGCCCAGACCTACAACTCCTTTCAGCTGGTATCGGCCTCTCCCCCACTGGGAAAAGACTATAGGATCAGACTCTGACAGAAGGGGCAACTGACATGAAAGGACTGCCCATAAAGAAAGTCAGGAATCATAAGCCTTGCAAGGTATTCTTCATTTCCTGGCCTATTCTGTGAGGGAGAAATGGACTATAGTGGAAAGATGACAATTCTTCGTCTATCAAAAACAATAGGCACAAGGAATCAAGAGGAGACTCTCATTTTTATTGTTTGGAGGTGGGGAGAAACAAATATTCTGTAGCGTGGAAATTACTACCCGCTATACACAATTTAAAGGTTTATCAGTCTTACTAGCTTGCCAGAAAATTGAGAGAATTGAGTTGTAGTGATAAAAAGATCAGCCTGACATTGTCTTGACAGAGGAATTTCTACCAGGGCTGTTACCTGCTACCTCTTTGAAACTCATTCTTTTATGATTGAGCAGCAGAATGCAGATAATAATATGGATGGGAAACACTGGAAAAGGGATCATCTTCAATACAGAATGATTTTAAATTACCATTTTTATTATGCTCTGAATGTAGGAGAAAATATGCTTCAGTTGTAAAAGAATCAAGGGTAAACATAACTTCTAGAAAATATACTGTGTTGATGACATGCATGTGGGGAGGGGGACCTTGGGTTTTGCAGAGTATCTTTTTAGGACATCAAGAGAATCGTTTTATAAAATAGATCTAGGTATTTTTAAGGAGAAATAAAGAAGAAAAACATACTGGTATTAATTTTATTGTAATTACAAGAGAAGCAGCTGAAAAAAATCAGAGAAGATAACTAAAATAGGGAACATATGCATAAAAGATCTTACATAGCCCACAATCACAAAAATGTCTACCTGTGTGGTATCCTAGAAGCATTAAAAAAATATGAAAGTGTATCTTATGATGTAAATTTTCATAGAATATATGTGAGAGTGTGGCAGTCTGACAGCTCTGCCAGGTACATTTCTTCATTTGTTCACAGAGGATAGAGAGCACAGAACTGTCATGGTTAACACTGATAAATGTCCAGACAGGTACATAAAATGAGTGAATCTGTCCAGCTTCAAGCCAGGCAAAGCAAGCACAAGCAAAACACTTAATGTGGCACAGTAAACTGGTAAAATCAACATCCATATTGAAGAATTAATAAGTCTGGAACACAGAACAAGCGTGACTAGAAACTATTTTTATGATGATAACATAACAAAAATGCATATTTCTTGCCTTTTAGAAGATATGAGTTTTATTACAAACAGCCCTGTTCTTGAGACATGCAGATGCAGAACCACCCTGAGAAGTCAAAAAATCCTGCATCTGTGCCAGAAATTGGGATTCAATAATTGAGTTTTCAGTTCAATCATTGAAATTGTACCTAGAAAACCACTAAAGAAATATGGCCTCAGTCTTTCTTGCTGGAATGTACCAATCATCGTATATTAAAGTCTGGAAAATGACATTTTTATATTAATAGGAGAAATACTTCTCTCTTAAATCAGTGACTAAACTCACATTTTTTATAAGTCCCACCCATAAGCAAATGAAGAATGGATTTCTTTGTTGGATTCTTTCTCTATAAAAAGCAACACAGTTATTCTTGTATAGGCTCACATTTTAATTCACCACTGTTGGTCAGAATAATTTTTATCAGTAGGAGTGAGGTTTTCTATAATAATGCGAATGTCACATATCACACAGGTATTCAATATAACAGAACAGGGAGCTGTATGGGGTTTTTTCCTTAATTTCTTTGAGATGCTTCTCAGTTTTTCTGGCATGAATACTCATGTGTGAAGGCTTCGGTGCAGCTCTGGAGTTAGATGAAGTCATCTGGAATGTAAAGCAAGTCAAAAAAGCTGCTGGTGCTTCCCTGTGCAGTGGTGAACAAAATATGATATGCTGTTTGTAAGGAAGGGTAACACTACTAATAATGCTTAGAAAGAGGATGGGTAAGCCGAATAAGCACTAAATTATGATAGGATTAGATCCTCCTGATCCACCTATACCATAACTAAGAAGAATTCTTAGGAAGTTCTTGTTGACACAAACAAGTGAAACACCCACCTACCTAAGACCTGAAATTATATGGCATGACTTTGTTTGACTTGCCGGTACCTCTTCTTTCAGCTTTACAGCAATGGATGGTTTGATATCACCCATAATGCAAGCAAGGGGCAGAAAAAATAGTTAATCAGCAGGAACTATGGAAGATCCTTTAATCTGGTAGACAATGCGGCCCATAGGTCTTTTTACTGAAACTGCCAGGAGAAACCTGGAATGGTACCAACTTTCCACTCTGTCAGGGAGGAAAATGCACTGCATAAAATGAAGGAGTTTCATCATCTATTCCCCTCCCTCTCCCCTGAGGAAAAGGCCAAAAACTAGTCATTTTAAATGAGGAGGTTAGTGAGAATTCAAATTTTCACATGACACATGCTGTGTTGACCCTTGCTGAATGTGAAGGTCCTTGAACAGAGACGCGTGTCTGCAGCAGTGTGGTGAAGAAAGGTCTGAAAAATATTCACCTATTTCAAAGGATTTTGCTCTGTACAGAAGGCCAACATTTCACCATGTACTTCTACTAGCAGAAGGCAATACTGGTGAAAAAAAAGCCTCGCAACTTCTCCCTCTCATCCCAGAACTGCTTGTGAAGGAGCTTTTTTCAGAATCACTGCAGTGAATTTTCTGTGAGAAAAAGTCTGCAAGCTTTTTTTTTTTTTATTAGATGAGGTAAACTAGGTTTTCTCAGACCTTCTTAAGAAACAGAAAGGAGGTTTGAGGCACTGAAAAAATAGGCTCTGATGCTGGAATTCAAACCAGCAGGGCAGAACATCTGAGTTTAATGAGGGTTTGCTTGACAACAGCAGGAGTGTTTGAAGGCCAGAGTATACAGGATTAGACCTCAATTAATGATGCAATGAAAAGGAAAAATGCATAATTTTAGGGAAGATCATTTCAATGATTGATTTTATAATTATTCATAGCACCTAATGTGAATTATCTGGATATTTTTCTTGATGGCATTTATTAATGCATTAAATTTTAAACTGTGTTCTGGAAGACAGAATAATACAGGCAGGAAACAGAGAGGTCAAAATCTTTCAAAAGAGGCTGAGAAACAAGGATGCTTCATGCAATTAAATGGTACATACAGAATCCAGCTACTGCTATGTCACTGCTTGGTACTCCCTTATTACATGGCTGCTGCAGCAATTTATAATTGAGCTGTTATATCAGATATTTTAGATTTTTTTTGTGGTATAATCAATCAGTCAATGAAGTATTAAAAAAATTCTTCCCAAGTGCAGGTTTCAAAAGAAAATTAATTGAAGTCAGCTTAAAATACTCTTGTTCTGTCTTCATGGCTGCTTTACTCATACGGTGCTTCAGGTGCTTTCAAATTTTTTCAAGCCTTCCTCCAGTATGCTAGTAGTTCAGACTTGCGTCCTTCCAACACTCAGTACAGATTCCATTGCTTGTGAAGCTGTAGTGCTTAAATTCAATTTTACTGTGGTCACAGTAGGTACTTGGACCCAAAACAAAACTGTGGTAGTTTTCCCACCATGATGCTGGGCTTGCTACTCATTACACCGCAAGGGACAAAAGTTATTCATAGTGTGAACGGACATACTGATTTTGAAGTCAGAGGGTTTTGCCTGATAAGATTTTAGTGGAGACTGTCGATTTTCATGCAGGTAGACTCCTTAACTTTTTGAGAGCTTATCCTGTCTTTGCTCTAAGGGAACAACAGCAACTTTAGTATTTAAAGTAATCAGAGTTGCCTTACATCACCAATAGCAGAAAACATGGTGTTTCAGTTAAGTGGGTAACAGAAACATTTCTTTTGCATTCTGAGGAATATCCAGCTCCCACTTTATCCTCCAGTAGCATTTTATCACCAAGCAGTAGAGGAAAAGGAAAACCCTGAATACTAGGGACAGTACCTTTGATGTTAAGGAATTTTCATTTCCACACTGCTCCATGGAACAATACACCAAAACCTCTGCATTAGGTGATTTGTATGCTATCCCATAGTAAAAGGAGTTTAGTAAGACAAATCCCACTTAGAAGTTTAGATGTTCCACAGAGCAGAGCTTTGTGAAATGTAATGCAATCTCATTAATCCTTATGATTTCATGGATTTTTCAAAAATGCAATGTTTTCAGCAGTAAAATGCATGATATTCTTCAACATATGCCTGATGTTAAACACAGCATTGTTTGTTTCATGGCAGCAGCACTGGCAGGACAGCTTTTGCTGGACTATTCTGATTTGGCTGAATTTGGTCTTCAGAACACCTTGGTCTGGCTGCAGCCAGGTGCTCATCAGCTTTCTTTTCAATATCTGACTGGATGAGTTCAGAAGAATTAACTTGAGCCCTTGCTACTCCCTGTGTGAAAGGGTATGAGGTGTAAAGTCCTGAAAACCTCTCAAAGATTTTAAGTCCCCTGCAAAAAAAACCACTGAAAAACTTGAATTTGTTTTTTACAATAGCAGATGCCTAATCCCTTTACTAAATCAAAATAAATAATTGTATCTTAATAAATAAATGTATTTTGGGTAGATATTTGGACTGTTAGCTGGGAAAAGAAGAATACGGGAAAACTACTAAATAGCTGCAGAGTAATAAGCCAATGATCCAAATTCAAGCTAGGGCACATTTTGCATATCTGTACAGCTGCAACCTACCTGATTTACATGTACCATTCTTCTTATAAAGATTGAGTAACAGCATGCAATTTTTGCATTGGCTCAGTACATCAGCTGTGTATGATAACAGCACTGCTGCCTGAGTTGGTACTATACATGCTTCCCTTTGAAACCACCATGTAAGTGTGTGATGGAGGGTTTACCCAGCTTCCCATTCCCTTCTCTCCAGTTTGACCCAGCAGACAAGGCAACCAATGCTATCCAGGGCCAGCTCTTGCTGTTTTCCTAGGGTTTACAGGAAAGCACGGAGAGGAGGGCACTGGCTCTCCCCAACAGCTGTCAAAGACTTCCTGGTGCAGCTGCACACATCCAGCCCCATGGGAGGCCAGAGGTCTGAGGACGATCCCAGAACAGTACAGCTGGGATGCCACGCAGTGTGTCTCTGTGTATGCTAGCAAGGGTGCATCAGCCCTGGCACCATCTCATAGCAAGACAAACATGGGAGCACCCTGCTTTCTCTGGGTACAGATTCACTGCCTGTGGCAAAGGCACCTGAGCAGGGACTGAGGTGACAAGTGTGTCTCTAGTTCGGGTGGCTGCTCTCATCTGAGCATTCTCACCTTTCCTGCTGCAGAGAAAGCTGTGCTCACCCAGGGGAGCTGATTAAATGCTTTCCAAAATTCTCTTCCGGTCACCACTATCCAGGACAGATTTCCTTCAGAGTTCAGGTTTTTGAACCTGTTTTTACTGACAACCTGCCTGTCTCTTCAAGAGGCCGTGAACTGATAGTATCCAGCCAGCGTAACGGCTGCCCAATGATCCGAGTGAAATCATCATTTCAAGTCTCCTGAGCTACATTTCTTCAAGTGTGTGTCGTTATTCTTCCTTCTGTACGCGGTCAAAAGGAAGACTGGTTTAAAGACTCTCACTTCAGCTGTTTATTAGCTGAGTTAACACAAACATTTCATTTTGAGTGCTTGAGCAAAGTTTATGGTTTCTCTTCCAGGGTGGCTGACCTGAAACCTCACTGACAACACTCTTGAGGAAGAGCATAGAAATGTTCTTCATAAAATCAATTTCAGATAGCTATTAACAGTCACAGTCTGTATTGCACTAGAAACCAAGATGCAAACCTCATTATAACACTTTCTAGGCCTCTGTGTGTGTAGTGCAATACAGTATAGCTGCCCTAGAATTGAAATTTCCTTTGATAGTGCTATTACAATGGCACATGGTATACAGAGAGGTATTAATCTTGTTGGCACCACTCGCAGCCTCTGGTCACATAAAAATTAGAGCTCAGATTCAGTTCAGATATGTCTTTTACTGTGTCACAGGGTACAACACTCTTGCCCTACTTGGAGGACAAATGATTGTTCTGTACTGGATGGATGCTCTTGCTGGTAAGAGAGATACTAAAATCATGGTTCACTTACATTCTGCTTAGTAAGAGTATAAACAAAACTTTCTGGTCCCTCTTTTCTCATTTTAGTTGTCCTGGCAGACAAGTCTAATTCTGTGGCCAAGATGGTCTGAAAAATGTTTGAAGTGTTGGTCATGTGCATCAAGCGTAAATCCATACAATGTTTCAAGTAGACAGTACAGTCGAATTTTTAATGCTAAGAAGCCATCAGGATGGCACAACCCATTTTTTTGTTACCTTTTATAAGGCATTCTCTAAAGAAATGCTTTCTTCCCACGAGAAAACTCTACAGCTTGTCCTCACCTTGTTTTGTTTTATGTATTCCACACATCCTGGATTAAGCAAAACAGCAGTCTGTATGCCAAATTTGAAGTAGGCTGTGATTAAAAATTACAGAACTGATATCCTAAACTAGATTTTAATAGGTATTGTGATGAGAGGTGTTATTGTATTAGCAGCTCTGAATTAATTTTCATTATCTTTCCCTTTTTTAATTAATCATTTTTCTCTCCTTCTTTTCTTGCACTTAGAGTCCAGTAAGACATAGTGGGCACCGAGGAAGTGGGGAGAGGGGAGAATAAATGGAATATAGAGTTGTGGAAGCAACAATTTTCTTAAATAACTGAGTCCTTGTAAAGGAAGGAATTAATCTTCTAAATGAATTGGCACATTAAGAAAAGAGGATTAAAAGGGCTGGGGAGTGAGTGCCCTTTTGTGATCAGTCTGAAGTTATGAATCTTTCAAATTATACCTGGCATTATTCAATCCGTTCAAAATTAAACATAGTTTCACATTTTAAAAACACTTTCAGAATGTGGGATAGAGATTATGTTTTTAAAATATGGTGGTCATTGCTTCAGAAAAATTGGTGAAAGGAATTAAAGGAAAACATAACATTTGTCATACACGTCTTAGAAACAGAGGTTAATGGAGATCAGTAGATTGATTGTGATAATCTCTTTCTTACTGAAATGCATCAAGGTTCACCCGAATTTCATAAAACAAACCCACTGGACTTTTATATCATACCTCAGTCTTCTGAGGAACTTCTGCTAGGTTCCATGTATAGAGCCCAGGTCACCACTGAGATACTAGGCCTTTGAAATGAGAAGAACTGTTGAACTAAATATACCTGGATAAACCTTGTGGCTAACCATGTCCAGGCTACAAACGCCATCAAGGTGCTAAGCTAGCATGATGCCCCTTCCTTATTCAGAAGCAGTGAGAAGCCTTAAGCCACATCGACCAAGACACTTTCCAGCTGCCTAGGACGGTTTTAGCAGAGCTGTAGTCCAATATTCTTGCCATGATTCAGGTCAGAACCTCAGTGTTAGAGAGGACAGCAAAGCCCCCAAATTGAATAGTGATGGTGATAGGAAATACTTTTTTATCTCTGCTGACAAATTATTAACACTCAAAATATGATATTTAATGTTTTCATTATCTTCAGCTATCTACAGTATTAAGAACATGTTTCAAATATGAAAAAGATGGGGTGAACAGAATGCTCTGCAATCTCCTGTTCTGGTCTCCCAGACAGATGTCTTTTCATCTCAGTTGTGCGATTTAACCATTCAAAATTTCAGTTCACTCATTTAGATTTTTCTTTTTTTTTTTTTCAAATTGAAAAACTGATTTGTGTAATTAGAAAGACTACTTCATATTTTGTAGAAAACAACCAGAAATCTAATATTCTAAATGCTACATGGGTGTTAAGGATTTCTGATCAAATAAGAAGACATTCGGCTGAGTCACTGTAAAGATAAGTAAGAAGAACAACCTTCTTGACCTGACACTCAATGGATAATACCTTGGCAACAGCTGAAGAAATAGCACAACTCCTCATCACTGCAGTGGGAGCAAAGACTCACAGCCAACATCAATGAGGATTCATTCAGCAGCAATAAAAGATTGAGTCACTGAGAAAGACAACAGCATAATATATGCCTAATAGGAAACCAGAAATTACTGCTTGACACTGGCTTAATTTATATAAAGTACACATTTCTCTCTGTCTTTTCCAAGTTTGAAACAGTATAAGGCAAAAGGGCACTTCTGGCAAAAATTATTCAATCCAAACACAAATTCTGCAAATGAACACTTATGAACTCTGGATTATTCGAAGTCAGTACTACGTTCTGTGAGAGATTCTGAATGAGTACTGAAGTAAGTAATGAAAAGGTAAAGGTGGAACTGATGGCCAAAAGAGGTTCCTTTCAGTCTTCTTGATAGAAGAAAGGTGTCCTGGTACAAACTTTGGGTTAGTGCACTGTCTTTTGGTGATAAACCTTGATAACAATGCAAATAGAATTATGGTGATGTTTGAGACAGGGAGAAAACAAACAGATTTCTTTCTTCCTCACCCAAACCAGAAGTAAGTTTAGTAAGAATTTCAAGGAAACATTCAAATTAGCAGAAAATAGAGCGGTGAATTAGAATGCAATGAAAAGAACTTTTCTTGTCACATGAAAGGAAGAAGCAATCTTGGAACTATGATGTTGCTTACCTAAAAAAAAATATGTCTTAGTCTAATTTACAACATTGATTTACAAGATAGAAATGAAACATGGAATGGAAACTGCCTGTATGTTTTCTTGTTCTACAGCACCGTTTGTATATATACAAGTGATACAGAGATGGATGAACATACCTGCATTATAAGACCAAGACAAGGATGACACAAATAACTAATTTGTTTTTCATTTTACTCAGGACTATTTTTCTCCAGCTAAAAAGTTGTCTGAATTTGTCAAATATCTCACCAATAAGAAGAGGGAAAAGTACATCTTTCTAAACCATGGCACTGCATTTCAGATGTTTAAATCCAGAGAACAGGCTGAGAGACTTGGGTTTGTTCAGCCTGGAGAAGAGAGCTCTGTGGAGACATTATTGCAGCCTTTTTTCTGTATGAAGGACAGAGAGAGACTTTTTACCAATGTCTGTCAGGACAGAACAAGGGGCAACAGTTTTAATCTGAAAGAGGGTAGATTCAGATTGGACAAAAGAAGGGTTTTTTCATCGTAAGAGTGGTGAGACAGTGGAACAGGTTTCCCAGAGAAATTGTGGGTTTCCCATCCCTGGAAGTGTTCAAGGCCAGGTTGGATGGGGCATTGAGCAGCTTGATCTAGTGGAAGGTCCTTGCCTGTGGCAACAGGACTGGACTTGGCATTATTTAATGATCCCTTCCAACCAAAGCCATTCTATATGATTATATGATTGTATGTTTTGAGCCATCACCAAAGACATTTACTGGCACTCAGAAAGTCATACTTTCAAAAAGAAGGTTCAATGTATGTTTTTCTATGTAGCTGTAATATATATACAATATATAAAAACTGATAGAACTAAATAAAAGCATAAATACCAATCAGAATATGTTCTTGAAATACAAAACACTTCTGAGAAACAGTAAACACTTGGGGACTCCAGTAAGCCCTTTCCTGAGAGCAGCACATGCACTGGCTAAGCAGTCTGAATGCTAGATGAACCCCTTCTCATTCATCCTGCCCAACAGATGAAAAACAGCATCATGAATGTTTTAACCTAGCTAAGTAAGTCACATGGCTGACTGGTCAAAGCTTATCTGAACCGACTGGGATTGCAAAACTGGGGAGTGAAATCTCATGGCAGGCTTTCTTGTGAGATTTCCACTGTTTCCTAATCTTGAGGCTGAAAATAATGGACGACTGATGAGCCAGTGTTTTTTCTTTTATTAATTTACTATTATGGCTTGATATCTCTACTGCCAGTGCCAACATTTTTGCAATGTTCAGAAAACAGAAGATAAAACCAACTTTTGTCCATTTGTGATATGTATTTGTGCCTCAGAAATAACTCTATTTGCTTTTTCTACTTGGAAAATTCTGTGGGAAGTTGTACAGGATGAAAGCATCAAGACACTGAAAACAAAGTTAACGTCTTCTCACACCAAGCCAAGTAATGGAGATAGATGATCACACCAGAGGGAAACAGCAGTGGGAGTATCTTTCTATAGAACAGTTTCATTACTGTGTGAGTTGTTTAGGGCATGCTTTGCGAAGCAGAGTCTATTGATATCTATCCAAAGAAGTAAGTGAGCACATACTCCAATAAAGCTGAAAGGCAGTTAACTTCAAGGGACATTGAATGTTGCTTCTGAGTAACAAAGAGAAATGTTTGAAAGAAAGCCCTACAGTAGAGTACAAGAGAGAACAAATGGTCAAAATACACTGGTTTCCTTCTGTGGGAAGGAGGTTTTTAACTTCAGATGCAGTGTGTTATCCTGGGAAACCACAAGCACTGCGAAATTACAAATTGTCCTATTCATGGCTTCTCCGTGCCCTGGCCTTTTCCTTGTCCACACCCCAGAGCCAGGGAGACAGTGAGTGAAAACAGAACATCTCCAACATCAGCGTAGCAGCAGGGCTGTAAGGAATAAGGGGATTCTTGCACTTTTGCATGAGCACAGAAACAATGGAGTGTTTGATCTTTTAAATACTTTATTAGGCTAGATGAGTTTCTGTTAATAAAGAAAGCTTCTTTCTCTCTCTTTATTGAGAGAAAGAGAAACTAATGGTTCTGCAGGAAAAAAATGGAAGCAAACACCACCATTCACTCCCTATAGTGCATGAAAGTATTATGTCCCATTCTGAGGCACTGCTATGCTGCTTTGATGCCTCCTTTATACACACAGTCACATTATTAAAGAATCTCTCCCCTTTTAACTACTCTGAAGCTGATTTCTCATCTGGAAGGTTATAAATTATTTTTAGAGGTTAATTGTTATGCAAATCTGCTCATCATGGGGTTCCAGCACCCAGAGAAATTAGAAAACATTCCCTTCCCCAGTGGCAGAGGCTCATAGAGGACACCTTTTCATTTCTAAAACCATTTGGAAAGGACTTATGTGCCACATGTTTTCTCAAATATACCACACAGTAGATGTAAGAAATCTATATTGACACGATGTTAAGGTTGCACAATTGTAACATAATTGTATATTAATGTCCCTGTTTTGTGTATCTATATTTCACAGTATGTATTTCAAAAAATAGCTCACAGTCTTGTAAATGTTGCTCAGAAAAAAACTGATCACATAGCCAGGTATCCCCCATGACATCTGCAAGTAAGCCTTGAAGAATCAAATCACAAACAATACATACTTTTAAGTGTGTGTTTAACAAAAAAAAAAAAAATAGGGATGACAAACTTGATAGGCCAGATAATGAAGACTAATGGATTTTGCGATGAGAATTTTTTTTTTTTAACCTAAGAGAAAACAGAAAAACAATACTTTAATTTCTTACTAATTTCTCATTTTGTGTACTGCATGATTCAGCTCACATTCTACCTTCACTTAGCAGGTGAGCTAGTAGTAACAACCCCTTTGAGTGTGAGTCTGTGACAATGGGCTGTATATGTAACTACCAGTGTGGATGGAGAAAGAGTTTGCAGAAGAGTAGGGTAAGCAAAAACTTGTGCTGAGAGGTAGAATGTGAAAGTCTCACAAATCTGATGCTCCAGAGACTGACAGTTCTGTTGAATCCACAAGAATTGATGAATTCAAGACACCAAGAGCCTCACCAACTGCCCAGAGCCAGCAGCACCCACTGGCATCAACAGTGAGCTGTATAGCTCGTTCCCATTTCTATTTGTAATAACGAATTATGCAGTGGAATGGGTTGCTCAGAGAAGTGGTGGATGTCCCATCCCTGGAAGTGTTCAAGGCCAGGCTGGATGGGGCTTTGAGCAACTTGGTCTAGCAAAGGGTGTCCTTGGCCATGTCATGGGAGTTGGAAATAGATGATATTTATGGTCCCTTCTAACCCTAGCCATTCTATGATTCTATGAATCTGAACAGTAAAAGATGTTATAATAAATATTTACTATAACCTGTAGCACCCTACCTTGGTCTCCTATTAGGGGATTCTTCAGCACTATCCATTGAGAAAAAATGTTGTCATAAGATAAATACATAAGCCTGATAATTGACTTGGCAGTTCTTCATAGAGGTTTTCAGGGATGCAGTATGTTTGCATCATTCAGGAACCCTGGGGATCATGAGCAGCCAGGTCCCTTTCATGAGATCTTGCTACAGCACTCTGAAATTGAAACTTACAGAATCTTTGCTATGGGGAAAACTAAGAGTGTATAAGGCCCATCATTTTTGCTAGGTCTTGTATGGGGAAAGTGTCTTTTTCATCAGATAAGGAATAAGATGAAGAGTAGGACAACAATAAATCAGGTTAAGAAAAATCACATTACAGCAATTAACAACACAGCTCTATGCTGCTTGTTCCTTCTAGCATTTGTAATAGACCAATAGTTCCTTTTAAAAGTAGGATTAGTGACTCTGGCAGTAGAATTTATGGATTTTGATTAATAATTCTCTAAATTGGGTTAATACTCTATCAAGTTCCAAGAGAAGCCCAAGAATTCCTTGTGTTTCTTTAAATACAAGGAAGCATAGCTACGTTAAGAACACAAATCAAAAGGTTTTGGACATAGTTACAAAAAACCAGAAGGTCATTCTGAGGCAGACGTGTGCTACTAATTTACACAGTGCTGATTTACAGAAGGACCTTGGAAATATGAAGAATAAATTTCACCATATAAACCACATCATTTAACACAGTGAAAGGTACCTTTTTTTTTTTGCAGCATCAGGTAATTATAGTTTTTTTTCCCCAAAATTTGCATCACAGAAAGGTGAAATCATCCATAAGTTTCAAGTAGCAATGAATATAACTTTCAACAAAAATACACTGCATTCAAATATTAATGATGGTCCTATATTTTTTTCTAAAGTATCTGCAAAATGCTTTAAGTACTCAATTTATTCCCACACCATCCTGGTCCAAAATTCAGTACCTTGTAGGGAATAAATACCTTAGTGGCATGAGTGCTGTGGGAAGTCTCTACAATTTAAAACCTTCTCTTAGCAGACCCAAAGTCCTACTTCCAGGACACATCAAAGGCTTCCTCTTTGAATACCCTCCCTGCCAGTCAGAGTAGGGGAGGCTTGAGCAACCAAATTTCTCTTAAAGGAATAGAAACTGTAATACTTGGTAGGGCTCAAAGAAAGTTTAGTAGCTTCCCGGAAAGGGAGGTACCTAAAAAACCCCAAGTAGCAGTTTTTCAAAATGTAGTCCATAATTAGCACCTTTTAAATACGTATTTAAACCTGCAATTTAGGTAGTCATGGGTTCTGACAGTTACCTCTCTTTGAACTTGAAAATAATTAAAGTAAATGTAAGTAAAGTATTAAGCTGAATAATTTTTATTTAAAAGAAATTTACTTATTATTTTATTAAGCATGAAAATTGACATTTAAATGGTATTTGGGAGCAGTAGGGAGCAGAGAAAACGAACAGTTCCTGGTTCTTTCCAGTTACTATGAGAAGCATTAGGTGTCTGCTGAATTATTTTGCTACATTTTGAACCAGTGAAACAAAGATAGTGTTTTAATATGACTTGACATGAATTTGAGTGAAAAGAATCACATAATCATATAATGGGTTGGAAGGGACCACANTAAATGGTATTTGGGAGCAGTAGGGAGCAGAGAAAACGAACAGGTTCTTTCCAGTTACTATGAGAAGCATTAGGTGTCTGCTGAATTATTTTGCTACATTTTGAACCAGTGAAACAAAGATAGTGTTTTAATATGACTTGACATGAATTTGAGTGAAAAGAATCACATAATCATATAATGGGTTGGAAGGGACCACAGTGGATCATCTGGTCCAATCTCCCTGCTCAGGCAGGGTTATCCTAGAGTACAAGATTACATCCAGACATTAATTAATTCAGAAAGTACAAGTGAGGCAGTGCTTTGGAGGTATTCACAGATGAAGAGTCCTTAGAAACAGGGTCTTAATCTATAAAGAGAAGAAGGAAAAGCACTTGAAATTAACCTCTGGATTTTGTTTCACTAATTTCTCAGGAGGAAAATGTCAACCAAAGGAATAGTAACTGCCCTAGCAGAAGTGGTCAACAGAAGGAGTCTATATGGGCTAGTTTCAATCTATTTGTATAAAATCGCATTAAAATGGATGAATGCTCCAGAAAGATGCAAATCTGAGAGACAGGTGTTGGACAATTTCCTCTGTAAAAAGGAATACAATACATTTGCCTCTAAGAATTGAGTTCTTTGGTATCTTGAACCCAGGTCAAAGTCTGGAATCCCTACGAAGTTGCCAGAGTTCCATACAGAAACAGGGATAAAACCCTACACGTCCCTACACCCAGGAACTCCAGACCCATGCAGAAAGCTCCTTATGCTAAAGTTGAAGCTGCCTAAAGTTATCAGGGCAGGCAATTAATGTGCATTCTGCTAATAATTCCACCACTCCATACTTTTCTGTCTATGAAACACTGACTTTGCCCTATGGCAGATGAAGGTTTTTTTGTTATACAGGTCAGGAAATTCTCTTAAAGTTCTCATATGAGCAAAAACTTGTTTTTATATGTGAATAAGGATGTTACATCATGCTGTGACACAGCTGTAGTCAGCAGTAATTGGCAAATGAAGTCTCTACAGTACAAAAAGAAAAAAAGGCTACTCATGTAGTGTTTTCCACAACACCCCTTCAATTTTGGAAATTGCACGCAGTCACATTGATGTCCTTCCCTGTTTAGAACTGGCTCAGTTAATCTTTAGACATGTTGCAAAACTCTTTCATTTCCACCAGAGTTTTTTGGGTTTTTATGAGGGATAGGAGCAATTTTAAGTGCAAGTAGATTTTTGGATGAGCTTTCCAGTTATGGCCTGAGTATTTTCCTATCTGACCATTGCAGAAATATTGGAGTTGCAATGGGAGCACTTTGATATCATTGATATTTTAGATTAAGCCAAGAACATCTTCAGCAATTCACTGATCTTTTAACTTTCAATAGATTGAGGTAAACAATTTAAAAACTAAGTTCAGAGTTTGGAGACATATCTCCACTATGAGACTCAGTTAACATAAGAACATTAAACATGGATTTCCTGAATTTGTGCATGTTGAGCATCAGTTTGAACACTGTGTGGTGCAATCTTAGATGAAATGCAGTGTGAGTAACTCTAAATATAGAAGAAGGGGAAGAAATGCTGTTAAATATCTAGCAAGAAAAATACAAAATATATTAGAAAAATATTTGGATGGGTTGTGTCCGTCAGAAATTAGTTTTCTTTTAGGCAAAATATTTTTGCCACATGATTTCTGTATCAGAACAATTTTTATGACTTCTTACTCTATTATTCAATCATTAATGCTGACAAGTAAAAATATCCCCCTTCATTGCCAATTTAACACTTCTCTCTAGCATTCTGTGTGCCAAATAGAATTGTAGATTTACCTTGTAAAACTACTTTCACTTTTACAAGTTAAGGGGGAAGGAATGAGAGAAATATAGCTTGTTTTAATAAAATTATTGACTCATGGCTTTTCAGAACAAAGCTGAAAGGCAAATTTTCCCTGATCTTTCTTTTTCTCCTATTATTTCAAAANAGGCGGTGATCCTCCATCCTGGAGACGTGCCCTGCCCAGCGCAGCTGCATTCTCAGCAGCATGGCCTCAATGCTGGTGACCTCTGCCTGCTCAAGAACAGACACATTAGTCACGTAGTCTGTCCAGTGGATGTTTAGTATTGTCCGGAGGCAGCGCTGATGGAAGCGCTCGAGGAGTCGCAGGTGGTGACGATAGATAACCCAGGATTCAGAGCCATAAAGAAGAGTGGACAGTACAATGGCTTTGTAGACCTTGATCTTTGTACTTTTCTTCAGGTGTTTATTGTGCCAGACTCTTTTATGGAGTTTTCCAAAAGCTCTGTATGCCTTTGCTAACCTGTTATCTATCTCTTTGTCAATTTTACCATCTGAGGAAATGATGCTTCCCAGATAGGTGAACTGCTGGACTGCCTTAATTTCTGATTCGCCTATGGTGATGTGGGGATGGTGAAAGACTTCGTGGTTTCTCATTGAAACCCAAATGGTAACTTCGTGTATGTCACAGAAGACATGATTTTCTTTTGTAGAACATCTCAGCTGAGTAATTCATTCCTGTCAGAGCTCTATTGGCAAAAGGAAGATGGATATCGGTTAAAAGAAGAGGGCTTAGATCCAGCTGTGCACTTAAGCAAGTGCTTCACTTGTCAGTACTGCTAATTGCGCATTTAAAGTTAAACACGTGTCTAAATGCTATCTTGGTTTGGTGCATACCTCCATCATTTTTGATCAGGATTGATTACTACTAGTCAGGAGTGCCAAGACTTCAGAAAATTCATAATTTTCCTATTATTTCTGGAACCTATTTGCCAAACACCACTATTGCAAAAACCATCCACTCACTCAGCAGAGAAGCCAGAGGAGGAACAGACCCTTACATTTATTCTTTCAGCTCCACCTGTAACAGCAAAGAGAGAACTATGGCATAAGACTTTTCTCCAGGTGGACAGTGGAGAGAAACAGGCACATGCAGAGACCAGCTCACCTCAGAGTACTTCAGAGAAGCACTGAATGGATTCCTGCTTCTCTCCATTGACTGTGAGATGTGAGGATCTTGGTTGCAGACAGACTATAAGGGCAGCTGAGATGAATCCTTTACCACTCTGCTCAGTGCCTGCGGCTTTATGTAAGCAATATACTAAAGAAGAAAAACTCACAAGGTTAAACTCTCATTGAACATTTAAAAAAACTGTTTGGGATAGTTCTAGAAACTTTTTGCATTTTCATTCTTGTTCTCCCTGGCAGCAGTAAATAGTTTTAATTTGCACAAAATTCATGTTAGCGCTAATCTGCAGACCACCATACTTATTCTCAGAGTGCTTCTAAATACTTCCCTGTAAAAAGTAAGATCCATGGTCCCATCTGGTACACATTAAGAGCCCATAGTTAGCTTCCCCATGGCAAGTCCTCAGAGCAATAATCACAATTTTCCCAAACATAGCTATACACCTGAGGGTTATTTGGTCAGCACTTTCAGCATAAAATAGCTGTGTGAGCTCAGCAAGAGGCTGCTCTGGCTTCCTTGATCCTCTGGCAAGCACTTGGAAAAAAATGAAAAAGGGCAGAAATCAGTGAAGACATGAAGCATTTGTAATTCTTTTCCTGCCTTACTGAGAGGTAACACATTTGCTTTGTAAATTTTCTCATTTTCAGA
This sequence comes from Scytalopus superciliaris, assembly GCA_013400415.1. Classification (NCBI taxonomy): domain Eukaryota; kingdom Metazoa; phylum Chordata; class Aves; order Passeriformes; family Rhinocryptidae; genus Scytalopus; species Scytalopus superciliaris. Next base: position 180,010 of record VXBX01003086.1, on the reverse strand, counting down.
GGAAAAGAATGCAGCTCCTGTCCCTACTTCCCCATTTTGTTATTGATTTACCAGTTTAAACATATGTATTGTATTGTAAACTACTCTGCACATTTAATAAAACTTGCACTGACATCACAAATAAACTTTTGGGAAAGAGGAACACCTCTTACATGTGTGTTTTTTGTTGTTTTTTTTTTTAATTGCAAGAGATTGCAGAAGGTCACTGAGCATAAAGTTGTTGCAATTGATATTAAATATAAGGCAGAATGCCATTAAGAAAATGCAAGCCACCTAAGAAAGAGTTTTTTGGAGACTGCAAAGTAACTCAGTGCTGAGATACATGGGCCATACTGCAACTTAAGTATTATTTCTCCTTTACCATGTCCCATTGGATGGACATTAAGGAGATCAAAGACTCGGTCCCAGGGATGGAAACCTCTCCTGTAATTCTGAATGCCTACATCTGAGTTGATTATCCTAGTAACCCACTTCAGTGGAAAAAAATAAGCACATTTAGAACTCAGTTATCTCATCTATTTCACCTCTCTTTTTCAGGGTGAGGTGAACTGTCTTTGAAATATGGTCTCTTCACTGGGTTTGTAATGGGAGTTCAGATGTAGTTTTCTACACTGCAGATATTTCTTTGGTCAAATGACACTCTGCTCATAATGGGATGATGGAAATACCTAATTTTCATTCATTATCCTGGCAACCCCTGTATGTTGCACACTGTAGGGATCTATGATTATGAGATGGCACGTGTATCAAAATGACTTTGATATGAAGAACTTGCTCTTTTGTCCCATTAACCTTCTTTAGTATGTCAAATTGCTATTAGTGGGACTAACCCAGCATCTGGTTCCAGGGAATCCTTCAGTTCATGCCTGACTGGAACATTACAAGATCTTACATTGTCCCATCTAAGGAACAGTAGCAGTGTAAGAGTGCCAGTGTAAGTTTCCAGATGTGTCTTTTTCTAATACTGGCATATTTCTTTTTATTTGGATTCCTGCAGAGATAGAATGCATAGCTGCAGTAATCATGACTCTCAATAGCAAGATTAACTCCTCTTAATTGAAGAACAGAAGACAAATTAAAACAAAGCAAATGATTTGCTAAATTTATGCCATGTTTCAGGAAAGTGGTCAAAGTCAATAATTGTTACTAGGATACAAGCTGATTCCAGGCCAGAAAATTATTCTTGACTTTTTAAGCTTCTCATTATAAGTGGCTATTTCACTATTCACAGGCCATTGATATGAAAGCAATTGCAGCAGTTGCAGTTACACTGGTAGTTTAAAAAAAATAAATTTAAATAGAACCATTGTTGTTGCCCTGTAGACAAAAAGGCTACAGTCTGATCCCTAGGGTTGCCCATGAAATGGCTACAGACCTGTGCTGGTGTAATCAAGATCAGCATGTTTTACAATGTAGTATGGGACAGAAGAGCTGGCTGAGGTCTGTGCTACTTCTTTGCTATTTTAAATGACATTATTAATAATATTATAAAAAAAAAAAGACAAAACAAACCCAAACAAACTAGAGAGGAAACAGAAATATAACCACACTTCTGCTTCATTTTTACAATACAATTTTTTAGCAGCACGAAAGGAAATACAGAAAAACACAAAGAAGGCAGAAAGAAATCATCAGATATAATGGTAGATTGAGAGAGGAAATGCAGAGTGAAAAGCAAAACCGAATAGTTTTCATATGTGTGTTTGGCCAAAATAGGTTTGGAATTGGACTGAAGCAATAATTTCTTGTTTGATTCCTCTTGCAGTCAAGGAAACAAGACTGTGTACATATCCTTTATAGACTTAGAGCTTCATCAAGGAAGCCTTAACTCCATCACTGATCTCTTTCTTATAAGGAAGCAAGTTGCAAGATCTCAAGTTCTGGCCAGCTGCCCAGACCTTAAAGTCCTTATGCCATAAGGCTTGTAATGTAATGCCCCTAACTTGTGTCCAGGAAATCCAATGACTCACAGCCGTGTGGCTGAACCAGAACGTCTGAAGATCTGAATCTGCAAGTGTTAACACTGGCCCAAGTATTTGGGTTGGACCTGTCAGCAATAAATAGGAATACATAGGCTTGTTCAGCAGTTAGTTGACCTCAAATGCTTCCTCATCAGTTGGACACTCCTGTGACAGCTCAGGGATCCCAACAGCTGTGACAAGCATGTGATGGGAATGCATCATCATACAATTCTCCTTTCAGGCACTGTTACAACATGATAATGATAATGGTTATGTTGACAACTCCCAGTACATGGGGAGAAGTAGGAAGAGCTGTTAGCTCTTTATGATCTTGTCCTGGGTGGGATTTCCAAGGTAAAGGCTCACTGAAATCTCCTATTTTTTTCCCCAGCAGAAGGCATCCACCAGTCCTCTGACAGCAGCCTTTTATTGTCTGCCAGTACTGCCTCAAACAGAGCTTTTAAGTTAAGGGCCCCTTTTTGTTAACAAGTGTAAATGTAAAAAGAATTAATGCATATAAATATGGCATCTGTACATAGCCAAAGAGAGAGAAAAAAATAGAAGAATAGAATAAAGCAAAGAAAGCAGGCCCAAAAATGATACCAAGGACCTGAACCACCCCCCCCCAAAACTTAAGGATGGCTGTAGTTGTCCTCACTTTACTCATATGAGAAAATACCCACCCTCACTCCCCCTCATTCCTCCTCTCAGAGACCTCTCTTCAGTCAGTCATCCTTACTGTAAGTTACTTTAAAGTGTAATTGATCATCTTCCAGGTGCTGGGGGACTTCTTTGTCAGAGGAACTCCTGGGAATATAGCCTCTGTTTGAAGGAACAAATTGTTACTAAGTGAGCAAAAGACTTGATAGATTTGACTCTTTGTGGCAAGAATTCTGTTTGATTCCTATTTTTAAGGAAACATATCAAAATATGTGTGCCTGTACACTCAATGTTGGAGTATTTTATTTTCTGAGAAACGTAAGACTTAAAATTTATGAATATCATGATCTCTATGTGCGTGTTTCATTGGAAATTTAGACTTTAGCCTGCATGCTTGCTACCCTTTATCTTAGAGATGCCAAATATGTAAGCACCATTTGAACTAATTTCCCCAAATCAGCTTCCTTTTTTCTCTCTCTCTGTTTGTATGGCTCTTAGTCACATGCAGAAGCCCTGCATGTAGCAGGGGGAGCAGAAAGGACCAGAAGTCAGCCAAGACCAAGACTGGTGAGGAAATGCCTAGGGATGACATGCTGGGGTTGTTAAAGTTTTTGTGATTTTTCCCATTGATGTTCTGGTTCTGTCCTTTGGAAGATCATTTGTACAGTTCTGCTTTAGTCATTAATTGAATTGGTAGGGACTTGTCAAATAGCACCAAAAGAACGTCTAAATATTCTGGGAAGTGCTTTCCTAGTATGTAATTTATCACAGGGTGTGCTCCATAGGTGAGCTTTTGCTCTAAAGACAATAAATCCACAAATTAAGTGCAAATTCGACTTCTGCTTGCCAGCTTTAAGAGCTGATAAGCACGTATATTTTTCTGCTCCCTAATCCTCTCTTGCAATTTTTATTCTAAATGACCACCAGAAAAACTGCTACAATAGATTTAACGAAGAAAAGTAAAAAGCTTGTCTGACAGAAAACTGCAAAGCTGATTAAGAAAATGTGATCTGAGCAACTGCAGGTCCTATAATGTCCTAAATTAGTTTAGATGAATTGACTAGTGTGGGAAAGAAAATGTTTCTTGTCACTGCTACAACTCAAATCCAGATGCTGAGTATCATTCTATTTTCCTTGTTTGTCTTGGCATGTGAAAAGCCAATGTTACTTGAATATTTAAGGTAGATAGGCTGTATCTTCATACTGACACTAATTTTTTTGAAGAGGAAGAATAAAATTTTGAGGTGACTTAGAATGTGAAAGATTTAACTTGTCAGATACAGACAATAACTATTTCTCATTTACAAGCAGACCAAATGACCTATGGTGTGAGAAACAACTGCAGTTCATTTGCTGTCATGCATTCTTTCTGCTCAGGTGTGAAAAATTTTTATTATTTTTTATCATTTATACAGATATAGTTCTGCTTTCTGTTCTAAGTGTCTCATTTTAATTGCAAAACATTTTGTTTACTTTGATGGCCCATAGAATGTCTGAGAAAAACCTCAAAACAGTTCTTGGTGCTGGTTGGTTTTGGTAACCAGTCATTTCTCTTTAGAAAGGTTATTTTCTGAGTATTCAAAGTTATGCAGGAAGCCTAAGGAGTATGTGGTTCTTTGAACACTGGCTCAAGTCATCACCTAAGAAAGGAACATGGAAAGCTGCTTGGAAATGTGAACCCTTTAGTAGAAATGCTTTGCACATAAAGATGCTGATAAGATAGCGAGGATGTAGAGACCTGTAAGTATTAGGAGCCTGACCATTTTGAGAAAAGAAGAGAAAATGGCTTTGGGATGAGGTGTCAACTGAAGTGGGCTTAGAAATGGCTGCAAAGATATTACCTCCTGCTGCATCCAGATTGTGTTTGGAGACTCTACCTTGAGCTTTTAAGATAGTTGTGCATGCTAGATCCGGTTGTCCTTACCACATTGCCAACACTGTGATTGAATGATATTATTGCACAGCATACCCATTTGGTAGAAGCCAGAGCAAAGTTGGACATTGAACACACTGTATTTGCTGCATCTTCAAATTGTTCCTTTCTGAATGTAAGGAATGTGGTAGTCTTGGGAGGGGGCATTTGTTCAAAGCAAAGGCTCAATGATCCCAGGCTTTCAGATGAAAGTGTATGTCCTGCGTACATCCCTCACTCCAGCAGTTAACTGGATGCATTTTAATAAGTTCCCCACCATCATCTATCCAGCACAAATAACATGGTCTTCTATGCCAAAAATTACGCCTCAGTTACAGGAACGTTTTACAGGTTTCTATCCAGTATCTTGTCCAAGAAAAGGCATCTCTTTTTCAGGGATTAGTCTCTCCTTAATCCTGAGGGACCATCACCTGGGACAGTTCTTGGGTTCTCTAGAGTCAGCTGGACATCAGGAAGAACTATGAACTGGGCTCAAGGCTGGCAGATACCTTCCTATCTGGTGTATTGTAAACTAGCACTCACATCAAACATGTTACAGCAAAAACAACTGTGAAAAGGGTTATCTACCATTAGTTCTCTCCCTATTCAGCTTGCTAGCATTTAAAGATCAAGGGCTTACTCTTTAAATGTAGGTTCCCATTGCTGCCACAATTAGCTATAGTAACAACTAATAGGAAGACATTTGGCTAGTAGGAAGTGTTGAGACAATAGTTTTTTCTTCAGCCAAATCTTATTCTTTCTCTCCCATGCTGAGTCTGCATTACAAATTAAGAAAGTTTATGTGTTCTGATTCTTACTTTTTTCTTTCTCTCCCTTTTAACTGACCTGTTCAGTAGTTTTTCCTGGAAAACCAACTTAATTTCTCAGTAGTCTTCTGGATTTCTCTCTTTTTCTTCCTTTCACGTCAGTCTTGGAGTCTCTTTCAAAAATGGGTTAGATCTTTAAAAAACTTCTGACATTTGTGACAAGATGAATTTGCATTTCTGTGGCAATGTTGATACCTGTCTCTCAACCATCCTGCTTGTCTCACTCACACAATAGCAAGTGGCTTTTTCTACTTATATATTAATACATGTTTCTGTCTGTAAGTTGTATATGCACTGATCCTCACAATTCAAATAAGCAGGTGACAGAAACAACAGTATACTCTTAGTCTTTGACAGCTTGTTTCTTCACCATCACTACCAGTTTCCCAAAGGAGTAAACTATTTTTGCTGCAGCTCTACTCAAGGGTTAAATTAACATGTGCTTCCAGATACAGAACTCTCCCTGAGGGGGAAGTATATACAAAAATGAAACAACACAAATATTCATTATTGTAGAATTCTCAAAGGCAGATGTATACAAAAAAATCTCCTTGTTCTCTACAAACATCAGACAGCCCTGGAATCTTTCCAAGCACAACATTTAGATGAATAAAACATTTTAAAATAGGATTTTAAAACAATTAAATAAAAGAGATACTTTGAAGAGGTACCATTTGCTTTACACTCCATACGACTTTGCCTGCCTCTGTTGGAATAATAAATACACATGACAGATGACAGGCTGCTGAAGATATTGTCCAGTAGGGACATCTAGCTTCCTCTCAGAGCCTGTTTCAGTAATTTTGATGATGTATTTTTGACTGTAACATTAACAAGTGGTTGCAGTGGTCTAAGTAATATTATGTCCTTTGCTGAATACTGCTTCTTAATAACTAGTTGAAATAGTTTTGTTTTTTGTTTGTTTGTTTATTTGTTTTTCTGAATCTCAGGTGCAAAGAAATCCTTGGGGATGTGAATCTACGAAAACACCCCAAAATATATCAAGTTTAGTTTGGAATTTATCCTACTCTGGAAACAACCACAGTAAAGAATCTGATATAAAAGTAGGATAAATAGCATATGTGTTCAAATAAGGACTTAATAGTTTAGGTTTTGGGAACTTGGTCATCTTTATTGTCAGTTTGAACAAAGGCAACAAGGTGCAGACTGATTCTTACCCACCTGCACCCACATGTATAGTTGAAGTTGCCTGAGAAGAGAAGCTCAGTCACAGCTCTGTTCAGGACTTTCCAGCTTTGCCTTTTCCTCAGACACAGTCAGCTTGCCCCAACTTTTTGACACAGATCATTCCAGCACTGGCAAGGTCAGGACCATGCAAGCAGATTGGCTTGGTTTGCCTGACTCTTCCATGGAAAAATTCTGCCATCAGTACAACCAGCTATTTGTCACTGCTATGCAGGGTGTCGTTACTAGGAACATGGTTTTCTTGCTGTAAGTTCTCCTGGGGTCAGACCTCTTCAGGGAGTCTGCATAGCCAGGCTAGTGGGGAAGCTCAGAGTTTTTCATGCCTAGATGGGGGAAGCCAGAAAAAAACCAAAACAATTAGACATCTCTATAAACAAGCATTTTCCCCTTTCTTTACTTCACTGAACCCAAGATTAATAGTTCAAATTTCCTTTATTTTTTGTGCCCTCATCATGATTTCTTGCTGAGTCCCTCAGCTCTTCTTTAGACAGTAAAGATAATAATTCTCACACTCAGTACTTGAAACTTAAACAAATATTGAACAAACTGAAATTGAAAACCACATCTTTCAATGAGTTGTCTCGCAAACTCAACTTTTCTTTCCCATTTCTGAGCCAAGGGAAGTCCCATACTTCTTGGAGGCCATCCCCAGGAGGCAGCATAATCAGGTAACACTGCAAAAGAGGGGTTGATCCTGTCCCCAGTCAACTCAGCTGAAAAATTTCAATCAACTTTAAAGATGCAACTCTACTGCTTAGGGCCAGGTTGTGTTTTGTGTCACTTAGGTGATCACTGAGTGCGACTGGGCAGCATACTCCTTGGCTGTGAGGGAAGGCTGGCCTCAGGAGCAAGTGGCAGAGCAGGCAGAGCAGGGTGCCTGTGGGTCTGGTCATCTCACAGGTTTCACAGGTAGCCTGCAGAAATACCAGTAATCATTTCTTGAAGGAATCAGTAACCACCTTCATGAAGGATAGCTTGTCCTGGAAGGTCCAGCTGTGCCCAAATGGTAGTATCACAATAACACACACTATATGAACAGGAATGGTGTGCAGCTGCCCATTTTAATCCAGCCACAGCCTCTGGCCAGATCCAGGGCTGTAATTCCAAGTTTCTCTGCTCAGGCAGTAAGATATGTCTTAAGGGCAGCTCACATGTGCTGCACCTGAATAGAGCACAGACATGAAAAGGGACATGAAAGCTCTGAATGAGGACCCAGCTAGTAGCATCACATTCATCAGTAGGTGAGCATGTGGGTTCGGATGGCACTATTTTTTCCACTGGTAATATAAAAGGAAAAGGGCACTCCCTTCAGTCAGTGGTTTGCATATCCCTGGATCCCCATATTAATCTTCATGCATGCATACATGCATGCAAAAAATGTGGTTCCATGGAGTGGAAGAAGTTAAAAAGTCGATGTATTTTATGGCCTTACAAGGTGCTGATAGATGAATTCTGTCCTTTCCAGACTCAGTCAGTGAGGCTGCACATGGGGGAAACCGGATTTTCTTGCCGAGTGTAAGACTGCCATTATATCATATTTATCATTAGCAGCAGGAGCGCACATGGCAGAGCAGCACTTCATCAATATTCATGCTTTATGTGTTGATGCCCTGCAAGCATGAAGCTGAAATCCACTGTCCCACTGTCCACAAGTCCAACAAATGTAGCTGTGTAAGTCATCCTGGAGGTACCAGCTGTTCAGACAACAGGGAGCATGAGAATGGGGAGATAAGTCACGTAAAGTACAGCATGAAGAGGATTTGCAGAAAATGATTCAAAACAGTTGGTGCAAGCAGACATTAATAAATATTATTACTTCATTCCTTGACACTGGTTTTTGTCCTGTCCCTTAAAGGCACTTTACACAGAAGTCACTGTCATGATTCAAATTTTTCTGAAGTACAAGAGCCCTCACAGCTTGAGAGTCCTCCCTTTCTGTCCTTTGGGACATGCCTTGCCCTGGGCATTTGGGATGGCTGTGTTTTCTCTCTCCTTGAGCAAGGCACCGCACCAAGGGCAAGGTGAACAGGCAGGGTATCTCCCTGCTGCCAACCTGCACCCATGATATATAACAAAAACTACATGGCAAGGAAATGAACCGACCTGGTGTTATCGGTCATGTGGCATCACTGCTTCCTCAGATATTGCCCCTTTCTGAGCTCATTTGAGGACTCTTCAGCTGGAAGGCCAATGATCTCATTTGGCACCTCACAAATACCTCCCTCCTGTGAGACTTGTGGATGATGTACATCTTTGTTTAACAGGACACCCAGCTTTGAAGAAGAAGGAAAAGATTACTGATAGCAATGTGAACTCAGAGCAGGCATAAGTCACCTTTCCGGGAGAGCTCAGCTCTGATTAAAGCACAATTGAAAAGTGTGCCTTCCCAAGAATTCCCCTTGTAGCATTCCCTGTTAGATTTTCCAGACTATATCAGTGCATGACATACCAGGAAAGAAATATGACTACAATTTTGAACATAGAAACGTTTAAAAAAAATAATTATTTTTTGAGTGTTAATGGTAAAATCATAAACTTTTGCAGCTTAGTTTAAAGGGGTATCAATTAATTTAATGATATTAAAAAATTTGACAGCCTGTGTGATACAAGACATCACAATAAATGATACAGCAAGTCTCCACTGCCTTAAAATCCCACTGTTGATGACAGCAAAGTAGACCAGAGACAACTAAAGCAAGACTAAGTGATGGAAAATGCTGAAGATTTATAATATAATTTAAAAAAATTAAATCAATATTTTGAAGTGCAGCATTACTTATTTAAAAAAAAAAAAAATTAAAAGCTGGTTTCTTTATGTTCCTATGCAGGTAGCACAGTGATAGTGAGTTCTATTTTGAGAATATGATGGAACTTCTCAGATGTCATTAACTTGAGCAGGAGGTCAGCAAAAAATGGATTTTCAGGACTGCAATCAGACCATGATCTGATCTGTTTTGCAAAAAGAAAAAAAAAGGTTCAAAGAAGAGAAAAAAAATTTTCAACTTTGGTGGCAAAGATTCAAGTCAGTTTCTTAAAATATGTCTTGCTTTTGAAAGTTTCTGTGTCACTAATAAGACTGTCACACTTGAAGGAGCATTGTACTGTTTTGTAACCTACCATATGAAATCTGGTGCCCAGCCACAGGTTAAATGCACACAATGAAATTCTCTTTCCTTTCACTGTCAGTTCTGTCACTTACTACACTGAAGTCCACAAGAATACAATATGACTCAGAATATGTAGGCTGTAGCTAAGTGGAGAAAGTTCATTCAAAATTGATTTTCTTTCAGGCATCCCTGATATTCCCTGTTTCAATTGCTCACCTACCGTACAGTTGAGTGAGCACTTAAGGAAGTTGCACAGTGATGCAGCCTGTCTGGGACATGAAGGAATGTAGAGCAGGATAATCACAACATCATCAACCCAATTCTCCAAGGTAGCTGGCCAATAATACTGTTCTAATTGAATAACTTATCCACAGCTATTTCCCCTGGGAGAGCCTACGGCTTCGGCTCTCTGTGTAGGCAGATGGTGCAGCATACACAATGAAACCTGTAATTTTCTCTCACTACTGAGCATGTTAACAGTGAGCTGTTTTCCCAGTACTGCTAGCCCGTTAATATTTTATTTTAACTGTTTTTCTTCAAGTTATTATGCACCATGCAGCAGAGAATGGAGAAATCTGTGATACATTTCATATTTATTTTACAGCCAGCTCACTAAGCTACCCCCTGCTCATTAAGGCTTCTGCTTTGCTAATCAACAATTGTATGTGTCATCATCAGGTATATGCTGAAATGAAGGTGTCATAATTAAAAACAAAGGTGCATGAGTCACTGGAGCCCTGAATTACTAACTAGCAGCAAAGCATAACAAATAGTCTGCAAGTGAATTTCAAACCTGCAGGGCTGTTTTTTAAAACATGCATTAATGAGCATGTGCTGAGCTTATTTCTGACTCCAACAATGCTGTCCTGATCTTGCACTCTGAATTACACATCTTAGCAATGTACTGCCATCCCCTTGTCCTCAAACACTGGAACAGCAGCATAATGCTCAGCAGCAAAAGTAGTTGAAAGGCAAATGCAGCCTGGGAGGGCAAGGCAGCAGAGACAGCCCATCAACAGCATAACTACATGACAGATGACAGACCCAGAGGCAAATCCAGGCCTGCCAGCAGATCAGCCTGTAGAGTCTGCCAACGAGCCAGATGCAGCTACTGAAAAGATATCATCCCTAGCTTAGCATCTGGGGCTTGCTGTGGCCAACCATACTTCATGTGCTCCATGTCCTTACTGCTGACCCCAAGTGCTGGGAGAGGCTGGAACAATGAGGAAGAGCTCAATTGCATCACACTGCATTTAAATTTTGCTAGTATATACATTGTGACTATAAAAAATATCAATCTGTTTACAGTATAATTATCAGTTTTCATTTATTTTAGCTATTGCATTAATTTTACTATACATTTATTTGGCAGTATCTATACACTGTTTTCCCTCTCCCACTGTCTCTGAAAATAGACAGCTCAGGGGATTCATTCTTTGCCATTCCACTCAGAAATACACATTTAGCTATTTAACCATCTCTTAGGAGTAGCAGTACATTGTAAATCTCTGGCGATTGAACCTAGGAATAGAGATCCAGTAGATCCCTGGAAAGGTACAGTTCATTCTAATTTACAAGTATTTCCAAAGCTTAGCTTCTAGTATTAAACATGAAATAAATCTTTCTCAAGTTGCTCAGGTGACAATTAAGTAAAAACTAATGAAATGCCATCACAGAAAAGGTAATTGCACCCACTGTTAGGCACTTCCCAGGTCAGGATACATGCACAGCCTTTCAAAGAAGGGTATTCATTTGTTCACCCTGGCATCCTAGTCTGACTACAAGAGTATCTTAATAAAATCATCATTTTTCCTTTTCTGTAAGTTAGAGACATCATTTTTGGATAATCCTACCCCCCCTGGAGTTCAGCACTGCATTTCTGCATAATAGTAATTGGCTCAGTCAGTCAAGCAAAATGTAAATGTAGATGCTCAAAAGCATCCTGTTGAGGACAGGGTGGGAAAGAGAAAGGTTCTGTTCCCTTATTTTCTCATCTATAATAACTACTAAGAAATACTTTAAGCACATGTTTATAAATGTGTTCTTCAGAAAATATGTAGTGTAGGAAATTATTTATCTGCAATGGAAATTTCCTTATTCTTGTTTAAGTCTATGTACATGTATAGAAACCAAACAGTATTGTCCCTTTAGATTTAAGGTAGGATTAATCACACTTACCTCAGGCATCTAAGTCACGCCAGGGTCCCTTTTATATCAGTGGAAAAAGACAGGCACGTTCAGAAGGCAATTCATCTCATCCTAATGTAGACATCAGAACAATTCATCTGAAATGAATCCTTCTGTGAAGGTACCTAAGTCTTTCTATTAATTATAAAGGAAGCCCAGGGAGACTAGCTTTGAATCGGTTCCTCTTTTTTAGTCCTGTGAGATCAGGTGAGACATTCTCCACTCTTGGTTTTTCTTTGGCTAAAGAGGAATGTGTAGACAGAAAAATGGGAAGTTAAAAGAGCATAGGCTTTCATTTTAGATTCGTATATATTCCCATAATTAAGAAAGGATTACCAAATAAGTGGAATCACAAAGCTACTTTTCTGTGTTTAACACCACAAAGCTGGAGACAGCACAACTCCCCATATACAGCCGTTGAAACATTTGCAGTGGAAATACCTAGTTCTCTTAGTGAATCACTCAAAGCTGGAAGATCTCTTTATGCTGACTTCTTCTTCTTTCCATTCCTTTATTCAGATAGATAAGAAGATCCCAGATGTATAAAGACAGCTTGAACTGGAGACCCAGTCTATTTTGATGTCAGCAGTTCTGTGGGAATATTATATGGCAAAATAATGGGATATTGAAAGGACACTGGGTATGTTGCAAATCTTGTAGTCAGAGATGTTTTGAAGGGAGCACTTATGTCATCAGCTCTGATGAAGATATGGTCCTCTAACTAAAACTGCTTGCTGACCCTGTGGATGGTGTAAGATTTTTTTTTTCCCCTCACAAAAATCTCATTCTTTTTTCTATGGGCAAATATGGTATAAACTAATTGGTTCAAAAATCGTAAACAGTCTGAAAAAAGTCCAAAGCATTCTGCTTTAAAAATTTCCAAAATAAACCCTTTAAAAAAAAAAATCAAATTTCTTTAAAAGATTTATTTAAGCTATGCAAAGAAATATCAACTCTTTTGAAGAAATTGATTTTTCAGTACTGGAATTGGTTTTCCTTTTGTTTTCAGCTACCTGAGTACTCTGTATGACAAATTACTTTACAGGTTAACATAAAATAAATTCAGAACTACCAGAAAATAGAAAAATTGGTTATTCACATAGCCATACTGTGGGGTTTGTACTTCATCTATTTTTCTGTTTTTTGCTGTGTAGTAAAGACAGTTTTGTAAACTGATATTGTTTCTGCTTGGAAGAGGTAGAATATGGCAATTCACGTTTTTCAACAGCATCCTGTTTTTTGTCTGGCATCACCAATGCAAAGGTAATAGGTTCACCAGGACATGTCTGTCCTCACAGAGTTCTCTGAAGAGAAACAGGCGTGTTAACTAACTCCACTTCTTGCTGAATTCTCATGTAATGAAGAAAAATTATCTTTTTGGGTATACATAGGTATGTTGAATATATAAATGTGTTTTTGAGGATTGAGGCAAGAAACTAAGTCATCCAATGCTTTAAAGTATGGAAGGGATGTGGAACAGTTTTTTAATGGAAAACAACTCTGCCAAAAACTACAATTGCTTCCATGGGTCAGTCTCGTTTTCTTTAGTTTAATGCAGAACCAGATGCCAACAGTAGGAACTTTTCCAGGTAATTTTTTAAAAGCTGAAATTCAATATCAATGGCATGAAGTATAGTTGTTTGTATGGGTGTTTTAATCAATACATTAGGTCTACAGAAAAGTATTGCACTGAAGCAAAACTTGCAGGGGCTTGGTTTACAGCAGCTTCCAAAGCAGGGGAAAGTACCTTAGTATTTCTTACCTTTGTTTAATCTCATCTTAAAGGTAAGGATCACAGTGCAAGAAAGAGCTTTTCCAAGAGCACAGGAAGACATGTAGGGCCTGATCTATTTCCCAGTAAGATTAATGGGAGGCCATTTATTGACTTCAGCTGAGTCTGAGGGCAGCAATAAAGATACCTGGCTCACAATTCTGTCCTCTAACCTACTCTAGTAAAACATGTGTTTAAAATCCTACCTTAAAGGCCTTGAATTGTTCAGCTGCTGCTGATTACCCTAGACAAAATGTGGCTGGTATCTCCATCCATTCATAGTAGAGTACTACCAAAGTCAGAACGGTGAAACAATTATTTCCTGCAGAAAATCACTTGAATTATCTTGCAGTGGGATGGTTCTGTAAAATCATTGTAGTTTCTTGCAAGTTCTGTAGGATTTATTCAGGTGAGCAGAAAGGGAAACCATGACATTCAAATAATTTCTATCTTTGCATCGGCACTATTGGACCATTTCTCAGACTGGTATAGTGTGAAATAGCAGAGAGGGTGTCCTGAGTTATGAGGGATCGCCCCAGACCTATAATCAGAAACAAGTGATCATAATCAAGGCCCCATGCCAGGATCCTCCTCTATATAAAACAAAAAATAAAAAATAATTGGAACAAGAACAAATCTGTCTCTGACCTGTTTTTATCCACTCTGTCTAATATTCCTTCCCAAATTTATAATGTAAATGTGTAGTGAATAGTGCAGATTCTGTCTCTACCTGCTCTCATGATTCTTTGGTCACAATATGTAACATAGACAGAATGCAAAATCCATAACAGAATGCAGTCAAATCAACTAAAATTTAGTATTTCCCTGATTTTTATCTAAAGTTCGGTTGAAGAGAAAGAGCATAAACTGTTCACAGGAAAATGTAAGTATTTAAGAGAGAATATTTATATTTATTTATGTAATGGAATATATGTACATATATAAACAACTTGGGGGTATATAGAGAGAAGAAAATACTGGCAGGAAATTAAGGGAATTAGTTATAAACTCTAAGCATAGGAAAAATAGATCATATTGTGAGTGCTGCAGTAAAACCCTGTTTTATAAGCAGTTGTGACCTGTTTGAGGAGGAAATGCAAAAGCCTGCCAAAAACATATCATATCCATCTGTCCTGCTTAGAGCATTAGTTGGGTTTTTACTTGAACCGTTCTCAGCCAATCCTTTTAATACTTACACACATTAATAGCCTTGTTGCTAAACGTATTCCAAAACCATCAACTCAACAGACTGGTATGATGTGTAAGTAAGATGACATGTAGCTAAGATGTTGTGTAGGGCCAAATGTGCACAGGCACAGACAGGATTAACCTGAAAACCTGTAATATATGGTCATCATTAGGGTGCTAGCCTCAATTTTTGAAAGCATAGTTTAAGTTCCTGTTTTAATCTGTATTTTCATGATCTTAAAAGCATCATTAGAATGAAAATGTCCATGTTTTTATTGAGCATTGATGTTCTGCAAAATTCTACAAAACTAGCACTTGTATTTCTCTTTCATCATGTGCAGAAATGCCTACTTTTTCAGACAAATGTGCCCAGAATTAGATTTTGCTTCCTACTCTAATGAAATAATCTTCAGATAAAATAAGTACCCTTTGAGGAAGACTTGAAACTTTTCCATGGCAAGCTGTTTTCTCCAAACTCTTAGCTACGTATTACTCTCTAATCTTTACTATCACTACCTTATTATATTTTTTGTTCTTTGCACAGTCTGAAGCCTGGTAATCAGGACATTCACACAGGGAAATGACCCAAACTCAGATCCAGCTTCTGGATGTTTTGAATTAGAGCAACACCAGTTTACGAAAATACAAGTGATGTCACCAGAGGAAATACCTTTTTAAATTCTGAGAAGTTATAGGGTTTATAGTACACCTTTCTGCTCACCATTTTCCTTGAGTCCAGCTTTAGTGTCTCATGTCCTCACTCTGGTGGATGCATGCTGAGTGTTTTTGTTATCTCATCTGACATCTGTAGTTCTCCCCAGATCCCCAGTATAAAGTTAGGCATTTGACACTTCCAGGTACCAATATTATAGGCAATATAGTATGTGGCACTGTAAGAGTGAAGTTCTTTTTTTGGATATCTAGTGCACCTGTGTCTTATCTCCATGTATATATTTGAAGAAATACTATTTTTCCAACTCAGGGAGAGTTGTAAAGATCAATCAGCTGATCAGATAAGATTATCATGACGCTATACAAATACTAATAAAAAAGATAAAACATGTTATTGGGTCATTTAGAGTCTTGCCCAGAGGCTGTTCTGTGAAAAAGTAGTATTTACCTGCAATGGCCAGCTTGCCTGTTAGAAACCAAAAGGCTTTTTAGGCCTCAGAAATCGCGACCATAATCTTCTAATACTAAACTATTGACTCCTAAGCAAGGATTTTAGTTATCCTCCAGAATGTTTCTACCTATTAAAAACAATACAATTTATATATGCTTCATAGAATTGCACTAAACCACACACAGACACTTTATTTAGAAGACTTTTGATTTTCTTAGCAAGTATTTCATGTTTAGAAATTCGGATGCTCCTCCAGTACTGCTGTGTGTTCAGGTTTTCTCACCAGCTTTCTACCACACTGTAACTACAAGCAAGTTAAACTGTTTTAATGAAAATCCTTATCACACACTCTTTGTTTCTCCTCTCTCTGCTTTGCAAGCCTGAGATACAGCTCTAGTTCATAAGACTTCTCTGTCAATCTAACCTAAGAGTTCAAGAAAATTCAGGAATTCTCTGTTTTGTCGGGAAACAGGTGAAACTTCACAGATTTATTTTGATTTTTCAAATTTATTTGGAAAGCATACTTTTTCTGACTATGTCTATCAAGAACATTTAGCACCAAAGTAATTTATTAGTAGTGAAAGAAAACATTATATTTCAGCCTTCTTTTCTTTCTTACCTAATGAGGATTTTCAGCTTCCTTTTGACTTTAGACAGTTATTGAGATACTAATGGATTATCTTCTCTTCAGAAAGAACCAAAAAACAACCCCAGAAGTGCAATGTATGAATCATGTGTTTCCTTCTGAATGCCTGTTTTATATTTCAATGAAATTTTTATTAAATTGAATATACATACAAGGAGTTTAAAAAATCTGACTGAAATGAGGTTGCAGCATTCCACAACATCCAGTTCAATTTTGCAGATTCTAGGCTTTTGGGACTGTACTGGAAATAGATGTTTACAATGGAAAACAATGTACATTGTGAAGATGCCTGCCTAGATAATGTCATGTCCACATAGTATCACATCACCTTTAAGCTCACGCCTGGATTATATTTAGTTTGATAGCCTGGCCTGGATCATCTCAGTGCTTAGTTCTATGTCTCTGCAGGGCTCATTGATCCATGAATACAGTCAAGGGAATTCATACCGAAGCACATAATTGTCCCACATCTCTGCTTTCTCAATCAGATGGAAGTTCAGATCTATCTGTATGAGCTGTGTAAATGTGCCCCCTAGTCTGCAATCTACTAATAAAGTGTAACAGTTAGAACGTTGTGGTAAAAGGTCATGCTAAAAAAGACCATCTGTAAACCCTCTGGTTTTTTTCCTTAGGTATGTGAAAAGGATCAAAATTGCTTTAGTGAATTGCCTTTAAAGGACCAACTGCACTAACATAGAAAAATGTAAAAGTTTCTTTTAACTAAAGAACAAGCATGTCTTCCTCCCTTCCTGCCAAGCAACAGGCACAGGATCTCCTTCATGGCTTAATAAACAAAATAGTAGAAATTGTCTTTTTGTCTTTTCTTCACCATCTATAAGGCTCCATATGCTGCCACTACTTGTTTAATTTACTATAAACATTGAAAGGAAACATAGTCACCATTGTTGCCTGCATTTTAGGTATAAACAAATGACTTAGGATATCTTAGTGGCAACTGAGTGAGACTTCTGCAAAAGCACTGCTGCATTGAAGTGGCTGGACACTCATAATCTGAAACTTAGGAATCTGAGTAGGTTATTTTCTAAGATCTTTATCATGATACTGAATATTTAACAAATGTTCATGCATTTTGGTCACTCCTACCAAGACACATCACTATACAACAGTCTTCAAATTTCAGGCAGAACTTTTAAATACTCTGTGTTTTTCTTCTGTAGTTTTCCAGCTGAATGTTACTTTATATGTCCTCAGTGTGTACATAAGGGGAAATTAGTGATGTGTGGAAGAAAACAGGCTTGAGTATTGTCAGATAATAATTACATTAGAAAAACACTGGTTTTGTTGCTCTTGCTTCTTTTCCAGCAAAATTAAAAATCACACCTTAGAGAGACTTGTCATTAAGGATCTAGTAATGCTGCCTTGCCAGTACACCACCTCCAGGAGGCTTAAGAGAATCAGACATCTTGAGCTGTGATGAATCATCTTGGTTGTTTTTTTTTTAATGTGATCCTAATATTCAGCTTAGTGAAGCAGGATTTTGCCTGCCCTAGGCAAGATAGCCTCTTCCTTGTGCTTCAGATCAAGGGGCTGTTGAAAATGATGGAGAGTAGGGTAAGTAACAGGGAGAAAGTACCAAAAATGTAATTACTGAAAGGTCAAACAAGCTTCTCTTTATCTTCACATTATTTTTTTAATTCTATGAGATTGAGTTTGGCTGTGGGGGAAAAAAAAAGTGCCAGAAGACATACCTAACTCACAGAGCCATTCTGAGGATAGATACATTACAGACTAAAGCACTCAGCAGCTGCAAAAACTACAACAACAGAATACAGACAGATAGACTTAATCTGTAAATGACTCATTTCATCCAAGTCTGACAGTCCTACACCTCAATCACCTATAGGATACCAGACAGAGGAACATAAAGGCTCCTTAACCTTAATGGCACCTAATCAAAGATGTTTTTTCCTATCTTGAGTATTTCCCAAGTACATTACTCCTTTTTTTTTTTTTTTTCTTTTCCCTCTCCTTTTTAAACACCTCCCTACTGTAACTTTCAGGTAAGTACAAGACAATTACAAGTTTCTGATGGGATATATGATGTGAGACAAAAGGAGCTTTTTTGATTTTACAAAAAAGCAACATAAACCCTTCCTTCAGAAATTTCAGTATCTAAAAAGATAGAATCATAGAATGGTTTGGATTGGAAGAGACCTTAAAGATCATCTAGTTCCAATGCTGCTGCCTTGGGTATGGACACCATCCACTAGAACAGGCTACTCAAGGCACAAAAAACCAGAAGATACGTCATAAACAAGCAGAACTGAGATACATGGACAGACAGGAGTCCTTTGGCTTTACTTGGGGGATAGCCGTGTTGAGTCTGGAAGACAATCAGATGCGTTACACAGTTCAAGTAACAAGAATGAACAGATATGCAGGTATGCCTTCAGAGACCAGGGGGAAAGAGAAGATGTGATGGGGTAGGAAGGAGAAAAAACAGTTTACTGGCCACATCCTGATAATTGAAAGTTTCAATTGCACTATTTTCCCCTCCATGGAGTAGCAGGTTCTACAAGAAAAAAGTCCGTGTTAAAAGCACACTGAAAGCTCTCTGCTGCCTTTTGCAGAAGATTAATGCAGTTTTAAATTGCAGCTTTATTGTCTGTTGGCAAAGTGACTGCTATGAAGGGATTTAAAACTGCAAATTCTTTAGTGCAGTCAGACACACTTTAGAAAAATGAAGTCCTCTCCTGCTTAGGGGACTAGTTTAACTTTTTATGACATTCATTTTTGTAAGTCTTTACTACTTCTTCATCTTGTGTTTGCTTTATGAGGATATTATTTTTATATGTAGTTTGGTAGAGTCTTAGGAAGGCTCAGAGAGACAGGTGTTCGAAATTCTAGGTGTAATAAAGAGGCATAACATTTATTAGAAAAGAAGAAATGTGGCATAAATGGGAGTTGCCTTTTGTTGCTTCAATACCCAGCTCAGTTCCCACTGCAATAGTTGGCAATGATATTTGAAGTAGGGCTGCTAAGGTCCTTAGGTAGGAAAACACTGACAGTAAAAGTACAGCTGAGATATAGTGTACCAAGTATAAGACACTGCACTTCTAGATACCAAGGTTCCAACTCGGCATCCTGTTGTTGGTCTGGGTGTGTCTCTTTAAGGCACCCACCTTCACTTATGTTCACTCAGGTTGAGAAGTCACTTGCTCAGCAGAGATGTAGTTGGCTTTCATGGTTTTCAAATGTTGTCATACAGACTATTCCTTAATATTAAGTTTACAGAACTTCCATCAAATTAAATCCCATTTCAGATCAGAGTCACAGATGAACCAGACAATACATGTTTTAGAATCCCATCACATACTGATTGAAAAATCTGCATAGTTGGGAAGTTTACCTTGGTAACCTTGTAACCCTTGGTAATGTGTTCCAGGTATCATTTGTCCTGCACTGTTAACTAATGTTATCTCTTGTCTGGCCTGAATTAATGTAAGCTAAATGTCCCATTACTGTATTATAAACAGTTATATTAATAGCCCTGGCTGATCAACATTTCCATTGGGAACTTATGGACTGATCAAATCAAAACTTAACTCTTCGATAAGTTAAACTGACTAAGGCCCTTCAGTCTTTCATTATAAGGCATGTTTTCCAATCTTTGCATTATTCTCTCGTCTTTTTTGATTTCTCAACAGTCTTTCTGAGTAGTTTACAAATGAGCTAACCTCAATATTCTAACAAAAGTGATAAAATAATCAGAGATATTAACTATCCCAACCCTTTTAAAACAAGTGATAGTCAAAGACTGGGGGCCAGGAGAGAGAGAAATCTTTATGATTTCAAGAATTTAACAGGAAAGTAAAATAAGCTTAAAATGTGTTTGCTACTGGCTTTTTCCTTATTTGGTCAATTTGTTGAATTTGTCACTTCCATTTTTGTTTAGCAATGTGCATGTATGAGTTTTTAAATATGTGTGTGAAATAATTTCAGATCACTTTCAATTTTTCTATGAACCTCATTGACTGTATTCTTTCCCCACTTTTATTCTTTCAGGCCACTTGGCAGTACAGTCCCAAATATTCAAGTTAGTCATTTCCATCTCCTCACATGACAGCTACATAATGTCCTGGTACTATCTGATAATTGTAGTCTACCTTCTGTTTTCTCACATATATGTTACCACAATCACATCTATTAAAATTAGAATGTTTTTCCTTACAGCTAATTTGCCAGGAAGTTAAGACAGCCTAATCTCACCTATCCATCTCTTTTATTATTAGCTGCTCTTCAATGTTCAGATCACCCTCAAGTATAATTAGTAGGGGGTAATGTTCATTTCAGAACAGTTAAAATAGCTGTACTGATAAAAAGCACTTTAAAGCCTGAACACAGATCCACTGAGGATCTTGTGTATGACACTTGCTTGGTGATGACTTCTCATTCCCATATTTGAATGATAATTCCCTAGCATTTGCTCCATTTAACATCCATTACACTGATTTTCTCTTGTTTTAATTTTTAATTATAAGGTTGTATACCATCAAATCAAACGCCACAGAGAAACCAATGCAAATATAATTACCTTTATCAATCAGACTTCTAGCTTTATTTAAAAAAAAAAAGAAGTATGTATCAGGTTAGTTTGACAACAATTCCTTACCATCACTCTATGTGGATCAAGATTAATTGCATTGCTTTCATTTAAATATTGATTTACTGGGCTCAATATCATTCCATGTCTTTTGCCTGGGACTGAAGCCCTAATGACAAGGTTGAGCTTCATCCACCTTTCCTTCTTTCCCTCCTTCCTTTTTTTCCCACTTTCCACGCCCCTTCCTTCCTTCCTCTGTCTCTCACATTCTTTTCTCTGCTTTCTTGCTTTTGGAATAGCTTAAAGGAACAGAAAGGAGATGAGAAGCTATTATATAATCCCTTTTGCAGCTATCTGACCTGTACAATGAGAATACCAATAATACAAATTTTTCTGAAGGCATTTAAAGTCCATAGGTGGAAAACACTCTAAAAATGCAATGGATTATTGTTAAGTATTGTTGTTGCTGTTCTTAATGTCAGCCTTACAATTTAAGCACTGCACTTGAGGGCAATGTCAGAAAACAGCCACAAACTAGAGAACAAAGGGAAGAGAGATTAAGAGCTCAGACATGTAGAACCTGCTTCTCTCAGCAACTGTGCCTCAGCCCCTGGACCAGCAGTCAGGTTGGATGCATATGGCAAGTTTCCAGGTCTTGAGGGCTTCAGCTGATGGTCTGTTCTTTGGAGCACTGTCTCCCGGGGGCAGGAAAAATTGGAAGGTAAACAATTAGATGGCTGCGCTGCACAGGACTGTGTGCTCTGATTAGGAGATTCTGCCTGACACAGAGGGATGTCACTGCCTGCAGTGGTATCTGCTCCTGTCACTATCAGCATGCGGCAGGTGACACTATGGAGAATGAAGCTTGGCTGAGCTGCGTGCAGAGTTAAAGGGAGGTGGCAAGGGAAAGGGGAAAAGTGGAGATACAGCTGACAACTGTAACTAACCCTTTAGTGCCTAAATGAGAAGCGGTGTGGGATGACCGGATGCAGTCAGTACGTCCCAGCACAGCTACTGCAGTTCTAAGACAAAAATAGCTATTTATATCCTCTGTCAGCACAGCTATTGTATAGAAATCTCCAACAGAGTTTAAAGATGCAACTGGGCCTTTGCTTCCTCTACAGCACTGAAAGAGTACCCTACAAGAGCTACAAGGCTGCTTATGAAAACCATGTCCTCTTCCACACCCCCGTGGTCACCCTACCACCATTACTGCTCTCTAAGGAGGGAGAAGAAGCAGACACTATATGGGTAGCCAAAGCTAGACAAAGGGAAGTATGGCTGCTTTAGGAAGCTTTTTTAAGGATTCACTTACACCATACCTATCACAAAGGAATATATGTTGGTAGCCACTTGACTGCTGGTACGTAGTGACGGTGCTTTGTGTGGGAGAGGTGTGAATGCATTTCAGATGCTGTTGACATACTGGTGAGCTAGGAAAGAGCTTAGAAAAGTCCTAAGATATGTTGGAGAATGGCTGTATCCCTTGGGGGATACATTAGGTTTGTCAGCTCTGTGGCTTGTCTTGGAAAACTGCTTCTCCTTCCTTTTTATGTCATCTTTGGGACTGATCAGGCAGCCCTTATGGAACAGTTTAGCCAGTTGTGTATTAGCCAGCTGATGTTAATGGGGTACTAGAAACAAGCAGTAAAGTTAAGTAGGAATGACCATTCACTTCCTATAAATGCAATGGAGTGTTTTATTGCCATTTACTCTTTTGAAATATTAAAATTTGATGATAGAAACTATCAAACAAAATACAGTCACTAGGAATGTAATACATTTATTATGTTCTACAGGAATCTTTGGTCAAGGAAGGGAGTAGTGGATGAATACTTAATACTGTATTTTCAACTGAATCACTTTTTCCCAGATTACATCACACAATAAACAGCTCTTCTAGAAATGCAGCTATCACTGGATTCCCACTGAGGGATTCTCAAAAACAAAAGAAAAAAATATTATTTTCACTCACATGTAAATTGAAGACATTTTGTTAAGATCATATTTGGCTTATTAAAAAAGAGGATTTCTTACCATCTTCGTACAAAGATAATCCATTATTTCATGATGGCCAGGATGAGTTCTGAAGATTCATAAACACATGTCCCCAGTGTAGAAAAAGTGCAACAATACCATTGTAAAACTCCCATCTTGAAGCCTCAAGCCTTACTGGGATTATTACTTTTATTTAGACTCCAAGAGTTTGCCCACTGAACTTTTGAAGAGCCTTTAAGTTCTTTAATACCTTGAAGTCACATAGAGAGAAAAAGCTACACACTTTCCCCCAAGAGACTTCTTTCCATTTCGTGAGAAAATAAGCATTTTGGCAAAAGGTTTTACAGTAAAAAACAATCAAAGTGAAAATTCCACAAAAGTACCCAGCAAACACCAACCCACAAATTAGTGAAATACAGCCCATGGGTTTTAAGTTAACCACAAGAGATTAAGGAAAGAGTAAAGAAGGAAAAGAGATTCAAAAAAGAAAGAAACAGTAAAGAAAGAGGTTAGAAAAAGAAAGTTGCACAGCTGACACAGGACAGCAGGCCCCAGGAGAGCAAGAAGACCAAGACAGAGCCCCCGTGTGCCTCCATTTATGTGCCCCAACTCTGTGGCCACCCATCCCAGGTGGGACATCCAGCTCACTGACCACTCACTGCCCTCCTAGCCAGAGTGAGAGGTGGCACAGCCAGTCAGAGGCTCCAAGGACAGGACACCAGGCAGGCCTTATTTGATTGGAAGGCTCTGCCCCATGTCTCCTCCATGTTTGGTGCAGACCACATGCGTGAGATACAAATCCAGTCCCTCAGAACCATGCTTCAGGCTTGGATGTCTTGTAGAAATGTAGTCCGCTGGCAGGGTTTTATTCTGTGGCTAAGCTAGTAATCTATTTTTCTGAGAGGCTGAAAGTGTG
Organism: Scytalopus superciliaris; assembly: GCA_013400415.1. Lineage (NCBI taxonomy): Eukaryota > Metazoa > Chordata > Aves > Passeriformes > Rhinocryptidae > Scytalopus > Scytalopus superciliaris. Next base: position 155,944 of record VXBX01003086.1, on the reverse strand, counting down.
GTTACTTAATGATTGTGTCAAGCTGGTGTGTTTGTAACTCTTTATAAGCTGAGGTTCAACAGTGCAGGCGTTACCAAGATACAGAGCCAAGAAAGTACAGAAAAACATAAAAGATAATCAACCAGCCCAATGACAAACATTTCTCTGGGGAGTGACAGGAGGAAAAAAATTAAATTATTTCTGTTTGTGCATCATAGACAATCAGATATCACTCTAGGACTGGAGGAAAAGCTTAACTGTTTATAACTGGAATCAATTACTTAGTTTAGTTTAAATCTTGTCAAAAAACAAAGCAGCTTGTATGCTTGGCCTGCAACCCTATGAATAGCAAATACTTGCTCTATCAGAGGACTTTCTGATGTTTTCATATTCAGGTTTTGATTTTTGTCTACCAGGTCATGTAATTTTCCACCTTGTATGTAACTCAAAAGATCACCATGTTATTGCAAATATTCAGATTTTTTTGCTAAAAATACCTATATGTTGTAAGGGCAGTTTAAATTTCCAAAATGCTGCCCAAAACATTAATTAATCAACCTTACTGATACTTTAGTTCTCTCCTAAAGGTTAGAAAATGGCTATGCGTATGAAAGAAGACATTAAAAATATTTTACTCCTTTACTCTTTCTTTATTACTGTACTGTAAAGCACCAAAAGGTAGTTTGATAATGTGCTGTAAAGCACTAAAAGAATAATAAGACTGCATACAATAACACCATAACAAAGTTCTTGCTACTGCTCTGCTCTTTTTCCTAATGGTCCTAGCTGGAGTCAAGAGGTGAGAGGGAATAGCTTAGAAAAAGCTAGTATTCTTCAGCGAAAGCATAAATCCTTACCATCTGAACTAAAATCTGGAAATTATGTTCATATAAAGAAGAATTTTCTAAAACACCATGTGTGAATCATTAGCTGATGGTTTGTGGGTAGAAGGCTGCTGTTACTTTTACCTCTTTCTCACCAGTAACAAACAGGGTATTAAAAGTCGAGGAAATAAATGAGGGGCCTTAAATTATTGTAACTGAAGAAATGGGAAAGTTTAAAAATGCTTTGCTATTTTACTTTTTGTATAAAACATTATTTGAAAGCAATGTAGCAAATGGTCAAAATAAATAAAAGGGAATCCTGGTACTATTTATGAAACTCTAGTTCTTGCTTTTCCCATCAGTTTTAACTCAGAATCCCAATCTTACCAGAAGCTGAACCAATACACTGTCTTACTTTTGACTGTCTAGTCCCAGGCAGCTACTTGTTAAACCCAGGAAGAGAGGAGACAGTTTAACCTTTACAGGATGGAGCTGGACTTTCAAAACCTTATGTTGTTGATTTTGCCAGGTTAGTACAGCCAAAAAGTAAGCCTGAAAAAAAAAAATTGAAAGAATTGATCATCCTTCTCCTTCTGTCTACCCAGATGAAAATTTTACCCCATGTAGCTTGTTGACATGAGCAGTTTATTAGCATTTAGAGCAGGTAAGGGGATGGAAACACCCAGCAGAGAGCAAAGGATCTAAAAACACCTTTGATCAATAAACCTTTTTCATGTATCAGTGTCAGATCTATTCCCTCTAACATCATCTCCCCAGAAATGTTTTCATTACTCATATCTGTAAGTTTCTGCCACCTCAGTTTTACAGAATGTCAGATCATTACTTTAATTCCCTGAGCAGAAAGTTATGGCTGGAGAATTTAGACAAGCACCAGAAACTCTAAGTTTTTAAGAAACTTAATCACCTTTGTGAAAAAAATAATTGGTAAAAAAGTGACTTGTTAATGGTTCTGTTGAAGCAGAGATTAGTAACTCATTGACAAGGCAAAGCCACTGAAAATCAGTAATTTTTATAAAAGGATCAAGTTTACCTTAAGGGGCTTTTAAGCATAAAGTGTTTCCACTATTTGTTAATAATAATTAAAAAAAAGTCTCATCCTTTTAGTTCTACATTATTACTTACATTTTCTCTAAGCTTCTATATTTCAATGATTGCAATGATATTCAAGGCAGAGTTAAAATTCCTACTGTGGGCATTTAGAAGTCTGACATTTAGGTCTAAAGCTCATCTTTGCAGGCTCCCTTTATAATAAGAAAGAGAAAAACAGGTACATCTAGGTAGTGATTCATTTAATCCCAAAATAGGCCAGATAAATCATCCTCTGGAGTTACCTATTTCTCTGCTAGGAAGCTTAGGGTGACTAGTTCATACTTTGACACTGAACTACCAGACTTCTAAAATTAAGTCCAATTGGTCCCACCCCCAGGGGCTCATCTTCAAACTAGGTCAGTTTGAGAAGTGCTATTAAACTGAATGGTCCACCAAGAAAGACTGAGGTCAATGTGCTATTCATAAAGTGCTACTAACAACAAGTGAGGCTTTTGGTACTCATTAAATGGGTACAAAAATACTCATAGGTATTGCCATTGCATTTTTGAAAGCTCTAAGTGCAGTGTTTATGGTTCAGAGTACAGTTCAAAACTTCACAAACCTTATCACAGTAAAAAGTCTCAATATATGGCACTTTCAGTCAGATTTAGATTAATACATCTGTGGCACTAAGCAAACCATGGATCTCTCCATCTTTGAGGTGACAGGGAAGTGAGCGTGCATTATATGTAACAGCTTTCTGCTATGCTGACTGTAGGATCTTTTTTCTTTCGGAAGAAGTGTTTCTATCTCTCAATATGCTTTCCTTGACTCTGTGTGGGAGTTTGTAAGGAAAGGAAACTCTTTTCAGAAACCTGGCCAAAATTAAGAGAGCAACATCTGTTAAACACTACAACTTCAGTGAAGCTTTAATAATGTGGGAGTAACAGACCAGACTGCAGCCTGAGGTGGTAATCCTGAGCTTCCCTAGTTGAACATCAAGTCGAGTTAAAATGAACAGAGATAATTTTAGCTATCATAACTATGATTTTTGTACACTATGGTTAACACTGATCAAACTTAAGTCTCATTTTTTAAGCATTCCCCAGTGGCCACAATGAGGTTTTTTTTGAAGAATGAGAGAGATATTCAGATGTACTCCTGCATCTCCTGGAGCAGAGAGTTTAGCCTGTGTTCCAGTCAAACTGAGGAAGCAGAATCTGTGCCCTGCATCATCCCCCTGCACTCATCTGTACTCATCTTCCATTGTCCACACCACCTCCCTGGCTCTGCACTACTGAACTTTACAGTCATTTTACTGATACTCTCACATCGTAGTTCTCCCTGCAGCTGCTGGCCTGTTGAGAAACTCAGAGTTTGAAGACTGTGAATATCCTGTGTCTACAGTCAGAAGGTTACAGTAATGAATGGCAGCTGCTGAGAATATCCATGCCAGCATGTACTTCCACTGCACAAGCTAGTAAGGGAAGCAGAATCTGGATACTGGAAATGTTAAGCAAGAGTGAGGAGGGTTTTGTTGGTTTTTTTTTTGTTATTGTTTGGGGGGGGGTTGTTATTTCTTATTTCTACTTGAGTCACAAAGGGAAAGATTTGGACGCTTCAAGTATCTTGATTTTACTCTCTGTCTCACATCTGCAGTAGGTGAGATTGCAGAATAGTGTGGTTTCTGTATGCTATTCCTCTGAACTTGCTTCCTACTTCATTGCTTTTCTGACAAACAAAAAATGAGAAATCAAATGGAAATAGGAATCTTGAAGTCTGATCAGTTGCAAGTTGTTGATTAGAATATATAAACCTTTACAAGGAAATCCAAACCGTCCACTGACACAATATAATGAAATACCCAAAAATCAACTAAACAAGCTTCCCACTGTGGCACAGCACAATGTAGGGAGCAGAACTAACAACTACCAGCTGGCTTTGGTGAAACAATGCCTAATTATGCCAGCTAAAGACCATCTTCGATCTGTAACAACACCCATCTTGCATTTTTGCTGCCACACTCCAGAATTTTTTGTGCTATCAGAAGCATATGGGCAGTCTCTTGGAACAGACCAATGGCATATATGCCAAGAAAAGTGAAGAAAGGTCTGCTATCTGAAAGGAGCATGAGGTATCAATGCAACACAACAACAGCCAGTGTTAGAGGAAGGCCACCCAAGTTTATGTTAGTAATTGGTGTATTGACTGAATCACACTAGCAAAAGGCTGTGTGTGAACTACATAAAGGAATGCACCTTTGGGCTTAGAAGTTTCTACAAGTTACTTGAGGTTTGTACTAAAGATTTATTGATCCTGATCTCCAGCAAGACCTCAATGAGCCCTTCCTCTGATCTGTGCTCTTTTCCTCTACTGTTCTTTCACAGAATAAAGGACTCACGGGATAAGGTACTCAGGGTACTAAAGGGCCAAATGACAGTCTCTGTGAATGCCCTCCTTTGAGTTACTCTGCCGATGTCCAAATAGATTGGGATGAATAGTGCAAAGGCCATTCTACCCTTTACATACTTCTGCTTTTCATTTGCTACCTCTTAACAGGTTTCATCATTGGCCATGCTTAAAATAGAAATGCTTATATCAACAAATACCTTCCCAGTTTAAGTGAGACAAAAATGCTTACCTTTCACCTGGATTTCTTTGGGTTTCACTGTGATTGCTTGTGCATTTGACACTTCAGTAGAAAAATAGATCTTTAGTAATTTAAAATTGTCCTATGTCACACTCATATTTTTGACATTTATACTTCCCATTTCATACTGTATACATTACTCTGAAGACAAACACTAAGGCAGATTAAAGCACTTGACTGTGCCAGAAATGAAATTACTCCACAGCAGTGGCCATAAGATGCTGATTTTAAACCTTAATTATTTCAGTTTGTCTCTTCTGGTAACACGTATCCGCACTCACTCAAAATGAGATTCTACCAACAGCCTCCTCTGGGTAAGCATGTTCCTTGTGCCACAAAAGACCATGTAAAAGAGAGCACTCACAATAGATAAGTTCAGTTTAGGACCACTAGGCTGTCTCTGTAGTCAATTAAAGTCTTTTGTTATTTCAGAAGGTAAGTCAAAGCAGGAACCAACTGTCTGAAGAAACAGACAGTTTTTGTGAAGTACTCATGTGGGATTTCTGGGACACACCCACATGTAGGAGTTGTGTCCTACAGACCTTCCAAGAGCAGTGGCTTAGAGGGACAAGGCAGGCTGAGAGCCCTGCTTAGCTTAGAGGCTTACTTAGTAGCCTGCCCACTTACCTTCTTTATATCAATATTAGGCTTTCTTAGACATAAAGGGCTGAAAATGCAGTAAAGAACCACAAAGTAGCATAACGAATATAATTCTTATATTTCATAAAGGAATAAAGGAACAGATAAACTCAAAATCTCCCACAGCATCCACCACTGCTTTGCTATACCTTGCAGTTGGATGTCTTGATAAATACATTTCAGGAATGTAATATAAAGTGTTAGCTTCCTACTCTTCTGACATTTTAGGTTATGCCCTGTGCTGGTTTAAAGATAAACCGGCAGGAGGAATGAATCTAATTCACAAACAGATTATAAATCAGAATTATAATTTAATAAAAAAAAAAATCACAATCAGTACAAGGGTACAGAGGAAAAAAAAGTCCCTTTAACCCACAAAAAAACAAGTGTGTGACCCAGCAGCCTGGGGCACAAACAGAATAGTAATTGTCAACCGCTGTGCTGAGCACCACCTGGCCCTCCTAGGTACAAAGTAAAAGGAAAGAAGAAACCTGTCTGTGAGGGGGATGGTCCTGGTCCAGTTGAGAGTGGCAGTCACAGTCCTGCTGAGGCTCTGGTCCTCCTCTGGATCTGAACAGCCCCCCCCAGTCCCAAAACCCCAGTTTATATGTGCTTAGGCTCAGGTGGGAGTGCCCAGTACATCTCCCAGGGCGGGGAGTTTCACAATGGGTGATTTACACTCTGGCATATTTTTGGAATCCCTGATGGCCCATTAGCAGACATGACCCCTCAGGCTGGGTGTGGAGGTGCTGATGGCTCTCCAGAGGGGTGTTATCACACTGAGTCACTGATGTGAAGACAGGAAACCTTTCTTATCTTACAGAAGTTCCCAAACCCCCAGCTTGTAGTCTGAGGAGTCAGGTGTGCCCCAGGAAGCTACTGCAAATGATCCACTGTTAGCAGTTCATGAGGGAGCCAGGTGGAACTCTTTCCCATGGGGCAGGCAGTCTCTTTCCTGGTTCCATGGTTGAAAAGAAAGAGAGAGGAGGTGATCCCTCTGAGGCACAGGGTTGGTAGATGAAAGAAAAATTCCAAGATTTTAAATCTATAACATGCCCTTCTCCGTTCCAGTTGAAAATGCAACTAAATACTTCACTTTTAACATCTTAAATCCTAAAAGAAAGAGAAGTATAGTGACTTTATGCACTAAATGAAAGGTATCTGCATTGTTCTAATAGTTGGATTAATTCCTATCAGATGGTTTTGCTGAAAATGTTGTAATAAAAATAGCACCCATAAACACTTTTGTGAGGTATTATTCACTTGTGTGATCTGGTAGTAGCATGGCAAGAGTACAGTTTTGTATGACTTATCCTTAAAAATTTTAAATCTAGCTTAGATATAAGGATAAATATTCTCTCTATACAGACACTAAAGACAGACTAGCATCTTCAACCAGTGTTTCATCTCATCCTCAAATAGTGTTATAGGACAGCTGCCCACAGTGTGATTGTCTCTCCCCACTGATCATAAAAAGAGTCTGTATGACAGTCCAAGATGTGAACAATTAGGTTTTTTGTAGTGTAAGCCGGGTAATATGAACTCTATTGTATGATGCAGTAAGAAACAGGACTGGATTAGGTGTCATGTTGGGAACCATGTGGACAATTAGTTGCATTGCATATCAGCTATAATTTCAGTCTTCATTATAGAGAGTGTTACCTATGTTGGTACATATACAATTACTTTATAAGACAGAGAGAGAAGAAAAGACAGACAAACAGCAAGGAAGACTTACTTTCCCTTGAACAAGTGAACTCAGGCAGCAACAAAATATACAGATACCTAAATCTCCATTCAGAACTTTAATGCTGTCTGTAACAAACTCTTGGCAGCACTTCTAATAGAAAAACAATGCTTGTAATCCTCTGATGTATAATTTTATATCAGATGGCCCGTCTATATCTTCCATAACTTTCCCTATAGTAGGCTGAATGGCTGTGCTCCAGGTTATTAAAAGGCAAAACATAAATTTCTTCCAGTTACTCTGACACATTGAACATAGAAACCAACACACTTTAATATGAAGAATCTCACTTTTTCACATAAACAATCTTTTATATTACATATATTAATTCTATAATAAAGCATGTATCTCTGTATTATGTACATATTTTTATAGAAAACTTGCCAGTGTAATACAAGGTTTTTCATGTAAGTGTCACATTTATGTAAACTGCATTACAGATTGTTCACTGCCTTCATTTCACTTGTTCTTATCTTTCATTAAAACCTGTGTAAGTTTACCTTGGAGGCTCTTTAGGACTTTAGCTTTTATGATTTTTATTGTTGTTATTGGTTATGGTTTTTATAGGGCTCAGAGGAAACTGCTTTTGAGCACTGTCAGGATACAGTGATACCACAATATAGTTAATACACATAATAGGCACATCATCATTCCAGAATACCTGTCCAGTCAAACAGGGAAAAACTCACAGGTTGCCTGGGGATGCAGCTACACAGACATGTGTTTTTTAATATAGTGAGATAGGCACAAATGACCAGCATTTCAATAGTGGTATGTGCCCCCATCCATATGGTTCTATCTTAATGCAGTATGGAAAAGATTTTAGTGTCTGCAGTCAGTTTTCTCCAATCTGGAGAAAATTTAAATGAATGCAGTCCATTTTATACCTACATGCTTACAGGAAATTCTTGCAAATAAATACTATATTACTGGGCAATAGTAAAAATGCTGTGACAGGAGCCTTTTTAATGAGTGTTGTGCTCTTGGTAGTGACAACACACCAGGGTTTGAAATAAACCAGTTGCAGCTGGATAACAGCTTGGGAAAAGGTGTGCTTGCAGAGTGTCACATAATTCATTTGGCATAATTCTTGCCTATGATAATGAATGTAAATACAGCAGCACCACTTCTTCCAGCTGGATCACAAGCCCCTTGGTCTGCAGCTCGAAAACAATATGTGGCTCTAAAGTATTTTTCATGTCAAAATGAGACAGGAGTATTCAAAGGTAGTCAGAATATGTAACAACATATTTTGGAAAGATTTACACAAGGTATCTTAGGTCATCTCAACCAGTACTGGTCAGCACAGTAACTTGTTAACATTAAATTGATTCAAAGCTCCTGGAGAAAAGTATCTCAGCTTACTACAGACTGTGTATTTACACATTGTTTGAAAGTAAAACATCTTGGAGAAAAGCAGTTTCTGTTCAATCTTGAGCTGACAGCACAACAGCCACCTACTACAATCAAAATGCCTCTGATGACACAAATTCTGAAAATCTTTTGAAGACTCGACAGCAGTCCTATCACAGCATAGAATAAAATGGGTTAAAATTAGTGAACTCAAGGATATCACTCCTCCAAAAGATATCATGAAGCATTAGATTATCTTTCATCTAGTTGAAGAGTGACAGCACAACATTACATCCTTTTGACTTCTGTTCAGTACATAGCTACTCTTTAGTTGATGCGCCCAGCCTTCTCTTCCTCAAAGAGCTCCTCATGGTGGTCAGTGAAGAACTCCACCACTCAATCCCCCTGCACACAGCAAACCATTGGTGTCCAGCCTAGTGGCTAAATGGTTCAAAGAGCCTGTCCCACTCCTGACCCTCACTTTTGCACAAAGAGTTGGGGCTGCTTTTCAAGGCAGATCCCCCATGAGTGCTGGCTGAAGAGAGGAGGCAGACAGGCATCCCTGAGCAATGAAGTTTCTCTGTGCTTGGAAGTCTATAGTTGGATACTGCCACCTGGAATGGGGCAACCCTGGTTGTACGTACAGACTGAGGAATGAGATGATGGAAAGCAGTGCTGTGTCAAAGGACCCTGGGGGTCCTGGTCAATGTCAAGTTGAATCTGAGTCAGCAGTGCCCTGGTAGCCAGGAGGGCCAGCCCTGTCCTGGGGGGCATCAGGCAAAGCATCGCCAGCCAGTTAAAGGAGGGGATTGTCCCGCTCTGCTCTGCACTGGAACAGCCTCACCTTGGGTATTGTGTGCAGTTTTGGGCACTGCAATGTAAGAAAGATATTAAGGTATTAGAAGGTGTGAAGATCGTGAAGGGCCTTGAGGGGAAGGCATATGAGGAACGGCTGAGGACACTTGATCTGTTCAGCCTGGAGAAGAGGAGACTGAGGGGAGACCTCATTGCAGTTACAACTTCCTTTTGAGGGGAAGAGGAGAGGCAGGCACTGATCACTCTGTGGTGACCACTGACAGGACCCATGGGAATGGCCTGAAGTTGTGCAAGGGGAGGTTTAGGTTGGATATTAGAAAAAGGTTTTTTACCCAGAGGGTGGTTGGGCACTGGAACAGGCTCCCCAGGGAAGTGGTCACAGCACCAAGCCTGAAAATACTCTCAGGTACCTGATGTGACTTTTGGGGATGTTTCTGTGTGGGGCCAGGAACTGGACTCAGTGATCCTTGCAGGTCCCTTCCAAGTCAGCATATTCTCTAATTCTGTGATTGAGGATAGAAGACTTTTTTATTTCCTTTCTTGTTTCTTGTTCATACCATGTCCATTTGGCAAGGTTCAGCAAACGCAATGTAAAGTGCTTATTTGAACAAGGTTTTTGACATTTTAAAAAAGGACATATCTTGTGTTTGTTAATTGCTAAAGAACACTTGTTATTTAAGAAATTATACTAATCTGTGAAGTTTCTAAATAAGACATCAGCTGAAGTGAAGAGACATTTTAAAATTGCTTATCAAACAGTAAATACACAGCTCCACCTCTTACCCCTGCTTTCCCTTTAATACCAGAATGAGTTTCAAAGATAGTGATTGGCAAATTAACATGCTGAAAGCAAGTGGCTGTGCCAATAGTAACATGCTTGCCTACACTCTGTGCACTACGAGTTTACCACTGAATTAATTTGAAAAGCACCAAGCAAATGGGTTTTCAAGAGGTCTTCTAGCAAGACTAGATGGTCTGCAAATAGAAGTCATGTCACTTTGTCACCATCAAACTTTGTTGTCATCTACTTTGATTTCCCACAAAGAGTTTCTCCTCAGAGCTTTGCCTGCCCCTCTTTCTTCATTCAGTTTGGCCCTTCACTGTCCAAAATAACTTTTCAATTGATAATCCACCGTTCCTGTGGCAAACACATAGGCAGCAGCTCACCCTGACACTGTCCTCTCATTTTTCTGCCCTGTTTCTTAGGCCTTGATATCCTTAATTTAAGCCTAAGATTTGGCTACACTCCCTGAACTGGATTAAAATTTGGGATCTCATTATGTTCTATAGCATACTCTTTTCGTCTCTATAGCTCTGTTTTATAGACTGTGACTGGAGGAATTTTCTTTCATAAAGACTATGAATGCAGAACTCCTATTTTACCTGTCTTTTTTGAGTGAAAGGTTAATTTTTTAGGTCGTACTAAAAGCAAAGCTGCTCCTGTCTAAGTTTCCCCCAGTGCAAACTTCTGCTCACTCTCTAAGGTAATAGAAAATTAAAGTTCTGTAGAAATCAAAAATACTGCATGAAAAATGATGATGATAAGCAATTTATATCCCTGATGAGAAACAGATTTTAAAAATACAGATAATTTGGCTAATAGATTAAGTAATATTACTCTTCACTTCATTGGAAATATATTTTACAGAAGAACAATAAATATTGCAAATGCTGAAGTAAAATTTTCTTGCTTCCCTAAAACAATCTTCCAGCACTTTTATTGGAGGTTGTTGTATTAGGTCATTAGGCTTATTACCACTTTAAGGATATGCCAAAACCTTTGAAAGCAAATTTTAATAGGTTAAACTGGCATCATCATCTCCTTACACTCACTGAACTTGGACTCATATTCTAAAACAGTAAGCTTCTGTAGGAGTGGGAAAGCCAATCCAAGCTACTGTGTGCCCTTTCTCAGCAAAAATTTGAGCATTTCTTCCTAAGGAGTTCAGGTAGAACCAAAGACTGACATCTTGCAAGTGGTATGTAAACTTCTATAAAATGCACCACTAAGCAATTGATCCACTAAGCAATGTATTGCATGAGTGAGGAGATTGACCATGGCTGGTTGCCAGTCACCCACCCATCTGTTCTCTAACAGGACAGGAGGATAGGGGGTGTCCCTTTTCCTCAGGACAGGGGGCAAAAATGGGATAAGTAAGCTGGTGGGTCAAGGTAAAGACCAGGAGATCACTTCACGTGGAAAAAGAGACTCCATTTGAGCAAAATGCATTTACCTCATTGCCAATTAAAATAGATTAGGATAGTGAGAAGCAAAGATAAATTAATACATCACTTTTCCTCCCTGCTTCCTCAGTCTTGACTTCACTTCTTCAGTCCAGACTCCTCTGCCTCCTCCTGAGCAGCACAGGAGAATGGAGAATGGGGGTTGTGATCAGTCCATAACAGCTCCTCTCTGTTGCTCCTTCTTCCACACACTGTGCTCCTGCTTCAGTGTGGGTCCCCTCTGTGGGCTGCAGACCTTCAGTCCAAACAGGCTCCTCTGTGTGCTCTCCAGGGGCTGCATATTTATTTGCTCCAGTGCAAGATCTTCTGTAGGAGATGTTAACAATGCTCCTATGCAAAAAGAGACACTGCCAAACCCCCAACAAATGAGCTGACCAAACATGCCCACTCTGTGCTGTTATACCAGCTGTGCAGTGTTTTCTTCTTAGAGAGACACTGAGAAGAGTAAGTAGCTAATGCCTTTTAGAAATCATACTGAGTTGTTATTTTGTCTGATTTTTACTTTAGTAGTGCTCGGTAGCTCAATAATCTTCTGTGGTTAGGCAAGAATAATTTTAAAACACATTCTTTTTACTAAAATTTCTATGTCATCTCTTGAGGACACTAAGAAAGCACAGCACTAGATACCACCTACTTTTTTGATAGTTATTTATATGACTTTATAAAGTTCTCTTTCTTATCTAAATACCTAAAATTCTGTTTGGTCAGCACAAATCTCGTCCTTGAGGTCTCTTGAAATCTGACTTTAAACTGGTCTTTTCAAGAAGAAATGAGAAAGAAAACCCTAGAAGAAATCAAAGGGGTTGGGGAAGTTTCTTAAACAGCTATTTATAAATTTCTATTTCATAGCAATATGTTGAAGCTGCAAAGAAAAGTCGGTTGACATTGCAGAAGGTGCATAATCATATGAGGAGTACTTGTGCTTTGTAACAGGAGACTAAAATATATTTGAGTGTGCTTTGCTTCTAAAAATACCTGGATCCATTACCAAATCTTCCAGGGGAAGAAAAAACAATTCCAGTTGGGGATTTATTTATAACAGTCAGATTTCAATAATAAAACCTCAAATTACAATATAAGCTTCACTTATGACAGTATTTTAGCTTCTTAAAATCATGTACATTAGATGAGACCAGAGGGGCTTTCAGTACTTTAGTCATGAAGTTAATTTTGCAGTTATTGAATTACTGTGAAACATTATGGGATATGGCACACTGCATTATAATGTTTTTGAGGTGTAATATATTGGTAAGAGTCTAAAGAAATGTATGCTCATACATTTTATTTAATTTTCAGACTATACCACTACCAAAGAACTTGGAGTTTGAGAGATTGACAAATTGCAGCATGAAAGACAGGTTCTCAGAAATGTAATAACCATATTTTCCTGTTTGTTCCCTTAAACGGCAACTACATTAAAAAAAACTCCCACACAGGCACAATTTGAAATGGAAAACACTCAGTTTTGAGATGTTTCTGGGCATCTAGACACATGCTACTGGATCTCAAGTAATTTTTAAGATCTGGACACTTTCCTGAAAAGGTAGTCTTTCTGCAAGTCCTTATGAGAATCTGGACTTGAAATTATACTTCTCTGTTCTCTGTTCTCTGTTACTACTACGGCTATAAACTCAGAGTTCTGAGACAAATGATAGAAATTAAGTCACTGTAGTGAGAAACTATTCTTGCATGTCTAATATGTGGTATATTAATTTTTCTTTTTTTTTCATAACATTGTCTTTCAGGGTGTTCCACCTAAACCATACAGAATAGCATGAAGTCCAAGCACTATCTGAAGTGATGCCACTTGCTTGTGAAAGACTTGGTTTATTCAGGCTAAAGTGGTATCAAATACTGTATCCACTGAGATATAATAAGATCTTAGCCTTTTATCCAAACTCTTATCTTGCTCTGAGTGTAAACACAGACCATCTATGAAAGTGATTTTCTCTACCTTCTACACCTTCCATCCTTCCATCTGGAGGAGAGGGAGCGAATCTATGTTAGACTATTTAGTTCTTCCTTAGCACCACATCTTTATTTCTAACAGGATCATGTTGTGTTTCTGATAGAGGTATCTTTGGGGAAAGTGTCTAATTAATATTCTACATAAAAGGACTGTAGTGAGATTCCAAGCAAGGCTGAGTCACTATTTCCCACTTGGAAATTAATAAATTGTGATAACCTAATTTTCCATTGAAATTACTGGTTTTCACATAACAGAAAGAAAATACACGTTTTTGCTAACAAAACAATACCTTTCCCAAAATCCACAAGATTTTTGTGCACTGTGGCCCTCTCCTGTTCCATGAGCTAGATTCCCTGACCAAAATGTGTCACCTTTGCCAATATCTCTGAGGAATTCCTTGTTTTTTTAGTTTTTTGCTCTTTCAGGATCCTTATTAGTGAATAAATGAAAATAAGAGTAGTGCTCAGAGAAGGAATTTTTTTTTTTTTAACTTTCCAGTAAGACTGGTGACAAGTCTTGCTTCTGTTAAAAGGAAACCACTCTCCATTTCAGTCAAATACCTCTTCTTCCTACTTCCTAGCATCAATTTCCCTTGCTTTTGTGGCGCAATGTACTCATTTCTCCAATGTCCTTTGGTGAGGTGATGGGAGGTGCAGGAAGTTGGGGGTGTGTGAGTAATGTTTTCCATTTTCTGCTTGTTTCTTCTTAATCAGTTTCCTTTTCTCTGGTCCTCTTCTCTGGGCTGCAGTCCCTGAGGCATGTCATAGATAGCCCAGGCTCCAGACTGAGGGTTGCCACTGCCCTGATATGAGTCACCTTGTGAAGTTCCATTCCACACATTCCTTTTGTTTCACTTTTCATTTGCAAAATACATCTTCTCACATAGTTCCTCATACATCTCCTGTCCCTGACAGATGCCACTTTTTCTTAAACACATGTGAGCCAGCCCTTGCCTGGTGGCAGCTTTCAGTCATGAGGAGGTGCTTGCTTTTGTTGGTGTTGCAGCTGGCAAGACCTGGCTGTAACCATCACAGGACAACTCATAGCCTCTTCCTAATAGGGCACTTTGCAGATTCTGCCTCTTCAAATCTACCAGTTAGGCCTAGTGTTGCCTCCCAGATGATCCCAGGTGACGGTCCCCAGTCCTGCTATAAAGACTGGAGAAGAAACCTCCCACACCAACAAGAAAGAAGCAGACATTACTCGGAATTAAAAATGAGAGGGAATGTGGAGTCCCCAGGGATAAAAAAGGGCTGTAATTGTCTGTCTTGTGTCAGAATCAGGGTAGGTAGGTGAGGGTCATGTGGGAGAGAAGAAATGAATAATTGTCAACTCAGTATTACTACCCCTTTCTGTTCTAATACAGGTTTGGAAACATAATAGGATGACCAAAGTAAATGCACTTTAGGCTTATGTTATTTCTGCATTTAATGAAAAGATATATGTGAAAACTGTTCCTGGGATTTAGAAGCTTCTGATAAATACAAAAAGGCCCACTGTAAGGCATCTAGGAGGACACAGCAGCATCTGATCACAGTCTCAGTGGAAGTTCAGACTGCTTTTTCATGAGCCTTCAGCTAGGAAGTGAACTCTAATAAAAACTGATGTCTCAGCAGAAATAATGTATTTACAGATGAGAATAGCTGTGCTGAAAGGAAATGCAGCTTTAAAAACAGTGAAACAAACCACAAGAGAGTTTTTTTGAAGTCCATTGATGCCGTCATAGGATGTTTCAACAGTCAGAAAACAAAATGCATTAGCATTCTCAAATATGCCATACAAACAGTGCTAATGATCTTTAAATTTGCTTTACATTCAGGGATCCTGGCAACTGCTCTGGCCTTTTTAAGGAGATCTAGCAGTGTGCTGAAAGATTCCTTGCAGACATGAGCATCTAGGTGTCACACAGAGCAACTCTGACGCAGCCTAAAGGGCCAAATCAGCTTGCAGCCCCAGGAACAAGATGAAAAACACAGTAACACTGAGTTCCCTTGGCTTCCTCTTGCCACGTGCTATTTCTTCTGCCCTCCTGCACTGAGCACCATTCAGACAGCATCTTGGCTAGGATTAAAAAAGTCAGTACAGACCAGGTCATATAATAACTGAGAGTGGTCATTGTCACATAGGAATAATTCAGTTCAAGAGGATGGAGTTATTAGTTTGCTGGGCCTTTGCAGTGTAGTGTACTTCATAGCTGACATTAGAGACTATAATGTGTTCAGATGCTTTTTTGCATCTAATGCAGGTCACATCACCTGGCTGCAATCATTAACTATTTCTGCCTTTGAGCAGTTGCATACTAACTAGGACCAAACACAGCAAATCTTGCATCCAAACCGAATATCTTACTCAGTATTTGGTCTTTCCAAATGACAAGTGATATTGTAGTGCCAGCATCCACTCTCATTGGCATTTCCATCTCCACAGTAAACTGCAGACTTTTCAAAGCAAAAGACATTACATACAGACACATTATTAAAAAGTCAGAGAACATTTGCAAAAAAAAAATAATTCAGCATGTAGCAGAACATGTATTGAGGTAACATGAAATTTTGCTATGTTCAAGCACTGGCTTCAAAAGCAGCATAGTAGCAGCTATCAGTCTATCTGCCTTTCACAGAAACAAAGCACGATCAGGTGATCTACCCAGGACTCCCATCTTGACTATTCTTTATGTTTCTGTTCATAGAGTACTAGTTTTGAGTAGTGACTGTGCATTCCCTGAAACAGAACTCCAGGACAGTCTGAATTTTTTATATGTGCACATATATCTGAATTAAGACACATCCAGTTTGAAGCCAAGGCATTGCATGTATAACCATCATCCTACAACAGCAATTTCAGTAAGATTCAAAACAAATGTTTGCATGTCTGAAAAGAAAGGTGCAATGTATTCCAGTGAAGGAATTTTGAAGACACACTTGGGGGCATGGAAAATAACAGCAGAGGGAAGTAAAGTCATCCCAGGATAGTGGGTTTGAAAAATAACTTGTTCTCTATACCCCAGTGCTGAGAACTGCACCCTTGAAATGAGGACGATGAGCTCCTCTGTCTGCCCTTTTGGGAAACACAGTTCAGTGAATGAATTACTGGACTGTACAGGTCACTGGTTCAAAACAGTAGGAAGCAGGGGCAGAGAGGCAACATTCATTACTGGCAGCTCACAGTTTATCTTGCAGAGGCCAGACCAGTGAAGTTAGCTCTTCGGTATAGGCTCCACTGCAGAAGGTGAAACAACTACCTGCCTATCTCTCATAACCTCTTGCAGCTATTCTTTTTAACTCAATCTTTGTGAGCAAATGCAATGACAGCTGCAGGAAAAATAGAATCAGTGAGGTGGAAAGGGAACATTTCTTGAAGTTGTCATAATTAAATTATAGCCATTACCAGAGTAAGCAGAAAAACTGTAAATCATTCTAGCATATAGATCCAAACACAAAATGTAAGTTTTCTTCCTAATTCATTAGTTTCCCCACATTCACATTGCTAGTTATAATTGCTCCAAAGGAATTATTAATTAGAAATTATTTTGCATGAGGTGATTGGAAGACATGAAGCTCCCATCTGAAATGAAGATATGTAGTCACATTACAACTACTGCTATGGTTTTACAGTAATGTAATAGGATTAACTATTACCAAATACATATGAGTATGACTAAGCAAACTAATTAGCAATGCTGTTTTTTCTCTTTATTCTGTTAATACTCTAACAATTTGTTCCTTCCACAGCAATTTTATTTATGAAAGGAATAAATTCTTCTTATACTAATAAGAAGTTTTGCTTGAGAACGTGTTTATATTTTTAAGTACCTTTACAGGTTTTTAGACTAGATTGAGAAGTTCAGGCTGGGAGGGGTTTGAATTAATGTATGAGAACAGGCTGAATAGTGTCTTAAATGAAACAGAGTAAATGCACAAAAAGTCATGAGGAATATAGAATTATAGGATCATTAAAGTTAGAAAATTCCTCCAAGATCACTGAGTCCAATCTTTGATCATACACCACCATGTCAACTAAAACATAGCACTAAGTGCCATATCCATGTGTCATTAATATGTAATAATAAGAATTCATATATAGATTAAAAATAACAGTTATCTTTCTGAATTAAATGGTGGAAGGTATTTTGGACACCACTTCTGGGAAGTGGCCAAAATATTTATTTCTGAGCTCTTTCATCCTTCCATTGCCATGCCTTAACATTTTTCTCTCTAATAGAAGGAATCCTCTTAAGACAAGGGCACAGTTGTATAAAAAGACTCTGGATAAGGCCCTCATACTGTAATGTCATGAGTGTCCTTGGATTACCTTAATGTGACCCCAAAGGAAATCTGGATCTGAATGTGACAACCTTCTGGAAGAAAAGCTTTAGATCCTCATTTGAATTTTATCACTTGGTCATGTATGTATTTAAAACTATGTTATTAAAAGTGCTCTAGAATAGCTCAAGAGGACAATCCTTGCTTAACAGAAGCATTGCATGATAACTTAATCAGCCTTTTACATTTGCAGTGTAGACTGACTGCATCAGTCTACATTGTTAGTGATCCCAAAGAGTTCATAAGGAAGCGTTTTATGAGAAGGAAGAAATAGCAAAGGGAAAAACCAAGTCTGTGATTCACTAGGAAGACAAACCAAAAAGGGGAATATGAATTGTGCAGTAGTCATACTAACCCCAGACAGTATAGGGAGACTTCTTCCCCATTAATTTAATGTCACATATCTTAGTGTATACCATGCTGAAGACTTCCAGAGAGCATATATATAGAGAGGTTTTACAAGACCTTGCTCTAAGTTGTCCAGACAATTGGAGCAGGTGTACAGCCATTCAGAAAGAGTCTGTGACAGCTTCTCTACTTTTGGTAACAGAAACACTTTTTGCTAGGATAGGGCTGTGCTGTGCTACAGTTCACACCCTTATTTTTCACAAAATATGTGGGACCAGATGGTTGTGGCAGAATTTTCCCCTTTGTCTGTAACTATGCCATAAAATGTACAGTCCTGGCCACTGGTAAGCGTGGTAAACAACCTGATAATTAGGAAAAATCACACTTTTTTTCAGTAATAAGATGTATTGTGAATTCCAGATGCCCATCAATAGGGTATGAGAAATTCCCATGTACCATGATGGAGAAAATGACCAAGTGTTTTCTTGATTTACAAGACTTTTACAAAACTCTCTAGCTGTGCTTATTTTAAAAGGCATATAAAAACTGTAAATCTGCATTTTTGGTGCTCTATTAACTGTCAGAGAAATCAAATTTGATAGTAAAACAAATACCAAGTGAAACTATGCTTCTCTGGATGAAAGCAGTTTGAAAGTAGCTGATGGACAAATAGATAGATGGATGACACCATGTAACTTCATTGGGACTCTTCAGAGCATAGGTTAGACTGCAAATAGCACAAAATCAAACTCCCTCCTTACTTTTCTAGTTTTTGTGCCCTGAAAATACTGCTTCCTCTAAACTGCTATTTGCAGTAGCAATTGTAAATGACAGAGCTACAGTTCTTTTTTGAATAATTACGTTTTAGAATTAGAAAAAGTAGCATTAAACCAGTTCACAATCCAAAGGAGGTTTACCTTTTCTACAGTGAAATTGAAATTGCTCTGTCTATAGAGCCTGAGATTTATTACAAAGTTTCCCTTAAACAAGTTGTATCTTAAATATCTATTCGTATCTATATGACAGAGACCGTTGCTTTCATATACATCTTTAACATATATTCATAACTTCAAAATGTATGAAAGAAGTATGCATAACACTTTATTGTTTTTCATTAAAACTCCCAGAGGCAGCCCCTCCCCCACCTCCCAAATACACTATTAACTAAAAGGGGTTGGTCACCACTGTACCATCTTGGTAGAAACTTCAGTGACCTGCATGTTCTAGTCTCATCTAGTTGCATGTTCAAGCAATGGCTGGCTGTGAATGTGTCTATGTGAAAAGCAGAGTACTGTGTATTATGTGGTTGAAGTATGAATGCAATATCTTACGATAGTAAACAGCATTGTATCATACTGTAATATAAGTTAACAATTCACTTTTAACTTAGCAATCTCCCAGGTGGCTGGGGTTTCCCACGCAGGTAGAAAACTATGCTTAACTATTCTAAAAGACATTTGGTATTTTTAGAACCAAAAGGGTACAGACCATGAACATGACATTTCACTGATGTAAAAGTAAAAATCTACTTTGGCTGAAAAGCCTAAGAAAAGCCATGAAAATAAAGAGTGCAATAGAAAGAAAATATTTCGAATTTGCACTTTGTCGTCCCTGTCCTAAACACTGGTCTGCTGCATGACAGAAATTTTTTTGTTCCACAAGTGAAAACTGACTGCTCTGTTTCCCAGTGTGGTGGAACTTAAACTCAGAACTTCCAAAGATGGATAGTTCTCCATGTGAAAAGCAGGGAAAATTTGGAGCCAAGTATTTGATATTTCTACTATATGGCAGATGTACAGAACCTTTTGTGACCATGTCACCTATGTGAGATTTTACAAGGTTTTTATGTTATCTTCATGAGTGTTTACTTTCACTTAAACTGAACTGAGTGTGATTCAAGATAACTGATTGATGTTAGAAAATGACAATGCTATAGGTATGTCAATAATTAAAATTAGAACACTGGCATATGCTGGCAAAGGCCAGATAACTACCAACTATTTCAAGATTCCCCCAAAACCCAGATCTGTTACTACCTATTGACACATATGTTGGAAAGCTGCTAGTAACAGGGACTTGTGCTGGTGATCACTATTTTCCTTCCTTCCTTCCTTCCTTCCATCCTTCCCTCCTTCCTTCCTTCCTTCCTTCCCCTGAGAATTATGGATATGGCAGTGGGAATGTAGTCAAACACCAGAGAATCTTAGGGAGTTTATGATACTTCAAGGCATCTTGGTTATCAAGGGAATGCAGATCTGAGCAATTACATTATGTGGTATGATCACCTCCTGAAATGAACTAGTTTCATTTTTAAATCAATTAAACTCCTAACATTCCTTTAGAAATTCAGTTTCAGAAGCTCTTTTCTCTGATATTTTAAATTCCTATTTAATTCCAATCTGAATTTATTCAAGGCTACTTTCTATCCATTTGCTCTTGTGCAAGCACTGTACTTCATCTGAAACAGTTCTTGAACCTCCCTGATGTATTTTTAAGAGCAATCACATCCCTTCTGAAATCAGTCTTGCTTTGCTAGACTAAACACCTGTTTTTAAGACTCCTCTGATAAGACTGCTTTCCATTTCCACAGTTATGACAGTAATAATAAAATCACAGAATAGTTTTGGGTTGAATGGACCTGAAAAATCACCTAGCTCCAATCTCATTGCCATGGGCAAGGATGCCACCCCTACATCAGGTTGCTCCATGCCCTATCCAGCCTGGCTTTGAACACTTCCAGGGATGGGGCATCCAAAACTTCTCTGGCCAACTTGTTCCAGTGCCTCACCACCCTCACAGTAAAGAATTTATTCCTTATATCTAATCTAAATCTACCTTCTTTCACTTTAAAACTATTACTTTTTATCCTGTCACATTATGTTGCTGTAAAAAGTCCTTCTCCAGCTCTTTAGTCAGCCCCTTTAGGTACTGGAAGTGTACCGTACTGGAAGCACAGTACCTTCAGGTACTGAAATTCTTTTACTGGTTTCATTTGTCTTGAAGTTGGACAATCAGAACTACAGACAATATTCAAGATGAGGTCTAATTAACATCTTTTAAACAGCAGAAATATTTCTGTGCCTTTTACTGGGAAGATCTCAATGGAACTCTATACCTTTTCCACAAGTGTATCTCAGCCACACTATGGCAACACTCAGACCAATATAACCAATTCCCTCCCTACTCAAGTTTCTTGGTGACAGAACTCTCCCTGGCTTCTCTTCCTATTCCCTCAGCAGAAAAGATTCCCTCAGCTGTAGCTAATGTATAACCTGGAATGTATAAAAATGTATAAAATGTATAAAAATATGTATAAATGTATAAAAAATTATCCTGTTTTGGATACTCTAGTCTAACTCTTCTTCTACAATAACCTGCATGTCTTTCATGTTAGTGTTGCCTCCTACCCTTGTAACATCAGCATCTTTCATGTGCCAAGACTGCTAAATGAGAATAGCAAATAAGAGGAACCTCAGAGAACAGCAATAATTTCCTGTCAGTACAGGTTTATCTTGGAAGCACATTTTATTCACTTTTCAGTTGTTTCATCAATCTCCATACCACCCACTTTGCTGAAGTCATGCAGGTTCTCTGCATTTCTTCTGTCTATAAAAAAAATCTCTTCTTTTTTTCCAAGTCAGCTCAATTTGCCACATGCACCTTTGGTGAACACATATTTAGCATTATTCTGTTTGCTTAGGTGTTGCTTATTCATTCTTATTTAGGTCAGACTCATAAGACAAATGCCCAGATCACTTCACTTGCTTTGAATACAGAGCTTTTACTTGCTACTTGCTAGTTATATGGTACCCTGTGTAGTTTGCTGGTTACTTAAAATTTTTACTCTGGTGCTTTCCTTTTTAATCCACAGAAGAACATAGGCAGTACCCAAATAGTTTGACATCGCTAAGCCTACTCCAGAAGGACAGAAGGGTGTTCAGCCTGCAAAGACCCTAGTGTCCTGGCCTCCTGCCCACATCAGACATCCTTCAATGACTCACAGTAGAAGCCTTAAAAGAAATTATTCTCTTCAGCCTTTTCCCAGCCAGCATACCTAAGTCTGTTCTCAAAATATTCCCAAAGTACTTTACTGAACTGTAACTAAAGAGTCTCCTTGAAGTAAGTCCTAACTTCTCCGGCAGTCACCCCGCTTTTCCTGGTTTGGAACCTTTTATCCCAGCTTGTGTGAGGCAGTCACTGAGCCACAGTGACTGGGCAGCTTGCTGTTCTGTTAACCCCATCATGCTTGTTCATGGCAGAGTTTATCTGATTGTAATTGTATATACTTTAAACATACAGACAGCTGAGGTCCCACTTCACTTGTGGGTTTGGTTTTTGACATATATACTCATGGTAAATTATTGCTGTAAATGGAAAAAAGTAAAGCTAATGAAATAATTCAGAGAAATTAGTTACAATAAGACATAAATACTGAAAAATAAATTAAGTAAAATGATATATTAATAACATGCTGATCTGAAATACTCCAAGAAAGATTTCTTGGGAGAAATAGCAGAAATAGGATTATCTGAGTGACTTTAAAATAATTTTTAAAAAAAGGAACACACAGCAGAGAATAACTTTTTATGTTGTAGAAAATGGTTACCTCAATTCCATAGTCCTGAAAATGACCATCTGATTTAAAGAGATGGAAGAGTTACACAATTGTTTGCTATTACTAGTGCTTGCACTGAGAGTAAAAGAAAACTTCAAAAAGAGTCCTTTTATGCGAAGATTAAAATTCCCATTATTTCATGTCTCATTAGGATTATTTTACCTTTTCTTCTGCTCAATACCCCACTTATTTGTGGGGTATTGTCTAACAGAAACTTATTTCTTCTCTCTGTGGAGCACCCCAAGAGTGCCTCAAGGAATTTAGCCAAAGTGAGACAGATGTGTTAAACAGATGGATGCCAAGGCAGTGGCTTGGTTTCTCAAACAATGGATGTGAAGGACTGGGGAGTAAGTGGGAAAATCTTGGCTGGATTGCATTAGGTGAGGAGGTCTCTTGTCTTATTGTAAAGGAGAGCTAGAAAACCATCTATTCTGCACTGATAAGTTGGTGCCTTATTGTCAACTCTTCTGACTATTCTAAGTGCATATTCCTCACACTAGCCCACTGCTCAAAGCTGTTTTAAGCAGAAAACAAGCACAGAGTGCTGCAATCTTATTTCAACCCTTAAATTTATTGGGCTAAACACAAATGCATATCCTAAACAACTGAACAAAGTAGTAAGCATACATTCTCCTAGTGGCATCAGAGTCTGCCCTGTGTTTCCCTTGTCTCCCTCATGACCGGAACAAATGTGCACATACAGGCAAATGACTGTGCAGTGTCACATCCAGAACATGCCTGACTGTGCATACCTGGGAACTTCAGGTTTACCACTTGTGAACTCCACAGTATTTGTATGGAACAGCATGAGGTAGTAGTGAAGTGCAAAAACCAAGTTTTGGTCCAAAGAAGTATCCAGGCGTTGCATTCTGCATTCAGTAGCCAAATGGTTTTGGTGAGCCACATATAGGTCTCTTCCAAGTCGTAACATCATTGGGTTAAATTGCTGCTTTGAAGAGGTCCAATTAGTGTCTAAAAGAAATAAAAAAGTATTTCTTGTCCATCTCACTTCAAATTCCCTACCAAGACTTGTTTATAAAAAGGTGGATGTTCAATGTTTTACTGAAAATCAAGTCTTTTAACAGTAGGCCCAGACTGACACTTAATAATTTATCTTTCTCCAAGGCACTTTTCAAAATCCTGAATGTCGTCATGTATTCTTAGAGGTGGGATGAGTACTCCTTTTCCCAAGCTTTACAAAACAAGTTCTGTACCTTTTCAAATGTATGTTACAAGGTTGTTTCTGAAATCTTATTCTTCACATAAAACTGAGGCAGTCTGATATCCTGTTTATGTCAAAGTTTTTAGACATAAGATTTTGTAATAAACTACAAAAATTAATGCCTTACCTTTATGTCTCAGAGGATACATCATGAGCTTTGAAACAGTGGAGTTGTACTGGATTGTTACTACAGCTTAATAAAACAAAACAGATGTTTTCATTCTCAGACCACACCTACACACACAGTTCAAAAGCTATTAATTCCGATGTGATAATACTCAGGAATCATCTAACCACATGATCCTAATATTTCTGTAGCTTGAGCCTTTTAAGAAAATACCAACTGGACTGCTTTCTATTGTCTTAGCCAAAAGGCTTTACTTCCTCCATAGGATAGCAAAGCCATACTCTGATCTAGAACAACATAGATGATAGGTTTCAGCATCTCAGAAAGCACACATTTCTGATCATTGTCTACAGCAAGAATCATGGGGAAATAAAGGCTGGTGATAATTTTTCTCTGTGTCTTTCCTCCTCCTCAGATGTATCAGTCACTTAATCAGCACTAGCAGCTCCCTTGCACCTGCACTTCACATTACATTTAGGTTCTGAAAAGAGAGGCAGGTTTAAATAAGGGTGGCTAAAACAAAAATGTGAAGAGAAAATAAAGGAAGGAAATCCCACATGCTGCAAACTCTGTACTGAGTTCCCAGTTACTTCTTTGGAATTAAGCACTAGAACTACACCATCATTAGCAACCTTCCTTTTAATATCTAGGGTGCACAGGAATGTCTAGAGATATTTATGTGTGAATACAGGGCCCTCAGGGAAGAGAAGCTTTGAATCAGACAAGGCTTATTCTAGTAATTATGTAGGACAGATATTGGTGACTGGTTAAGAAGGGGAGAAAAAAAGATGAGAAGTGAAGCAATGGTATTTTCCAATACTGAAGTAGAATAGGCTGGGACATGAGGTTTAAATTAAATTTGTAAAAGGTGGGACTCCCTGGAAATTATGGAAGAATTCTTACAAGATTCGGTGAGGCAGAACTTTGTTGACCTGGCAGAAATTGTCCTTCTCCATTTTCTGACATGTAAGCAGGAAATCCACGTGCCTTACAGCAGTAAGATTGTTTTTATTCTGCAGCTTCCTCTACATTAGTGTGTGAGATATCGCAGGCAAGCATGACCAACAGCATCAGTGCGAATATCTGTCTGTGTTTCACCTTTTGTGTGAACAAAATAGGAAGCAGGGGCTCTTGTTAGATTATATGGGTATATAGCAGTTGTTGTCAGAGCCTCAAGTGGATTTTGAGTGGGGAACCAGGTTAGTGGTAAAGCCATAAACATTTCTGGGTATAGTTTGTGACTTACATTTGTTGCAGCAGCACCCTTTTCACTTTCTTTTCCTCTAGTCCACTTTCATTTTCTTCCCTCCCCTGGGATCATTTCCCTGCCTCTCCCTCAAATCTCTTCTTGCTTGAAACCTCCCTGAAATCATCAGCCTGAGTGCTACAGACTCCCCTGCTTCCCTTCCTGCCCCCTCTTCCTAGTCTGTGCATTCCTAATCTTGTTCCAGGCTAATGGGTGAGAAAAGCCAGAAAAAATGCAGTCAGAGCAGTTCATTGCTAATGCCTCAAAAGGAATATTCCCTTTCCTTCCTAGGTCTTTATACACTGTTTTGTGTCTGTAATAGAAACAACAGGAGGCAAGGGCTGGGCAGGCAGGAGGTGGGGATGAGCTCTTCAGGCTAACACAGAGGCAAACTACAAAGTTTGCCATCACTTGCACTCTGTGGACCTAAGCAGTGGTCTACACTCAGTATGACTGTGTTTGAGACTAAGGTCTGACCATAAACCTTACACTCTTTCCAGGTGTCTGAACATCTGCAAATCACTGTATTTCAGCAATAGAGTTCTACAGGGTTTGTGTAAATGGTCTTTCTAGACCTGCCAGCCCTTGTGGAGCTCTGTCCCTATTTCATGCCTGAAGCCATTCAGGTTTGAATTTTTCCCCTGACACATGTGGTCTGGTTGAATTTCCTATGAACTAAGATTTCTTTAAATTTTAATAAACCATTTATTTTATAGCATTTTCTCTGGGATTTGCAGCAGATTCTAAAGTGTCGATTAACTTGACAGTAAAGCCCTTTCAAAAATAAAATAAAGCTTTATTTAAACAGTCAAATAATCATTTAAATTATAAATGAAGTGGAACTAAGATTATTCCCTGTATTTTCACTAGTAGAAGAACAGCTGAGAATTAATTGGATTGGTTTCTCTTTAAACTGATCCAGGGAGTTCTAAAATATCCTGCCTTAAATCTTCATTAAACAGTTTCAGATGTATTCAGTGGAGCTAGGCACTTAATTTCTAGCCTGCAGAAGTTCACAAAGATTCTGGTACCCACAGAACACCTGAAATATGTAGGTTTTCTTATTGGAATTACTTTTGATAATAAGGCTGGCTTTCTTCCCTGGATATGGTTGATCAAACTAGAAGGAAAAATGTTTGCGTCTCATTCCTTGGAGATCTCCCCAAACTGTAAGAAAGTGAGCAGGTTGTTTCCTCTACTAGTCAGTTGGAAATTGCTATGACAAAATAGGATCATCCAAAGAGCAGAAAAATGTCACAGTGAGAGGATGTTGTCAGAGATTTCAAACTTTTCTGGTCACTGAGGATTGCAAAAGCCTTTTGTCTCAATCCAGAAACTAAAGAGCTTTCCTCAAGAGTTATATATATATATTTGTCTTTTCCATGTTGTATTATATAGGATTATTCCAGTTGCACAGCGGTAGTCCTTTGTGCAGGCAATGCTGCCCTAAGGGACTTAGGCTCAACAAAGGACATTGGACTCCAACAGATAGGTTAGTATTTATGAGTTTATTTAGAACTTCTCTTCAGCTACATACTGGAGAGATCAGAGCTGAAAGGTTTTTCATTTGTTTATATAATTGCTCATCTGTTTGATTGGTGGGTTTTTTTAGAATTTATTTGTGTTTCAGGTGCTTTACAAGTAGTCCAAACCATCTACACTAAATTACTGTTCCAGCATTTTCTGCAAAGTCTGTAACTATCAGGGAAGCTGGGAAATTTGTGAAATTAGAACACTTTGTTTCGTAGGTCACAAACAGTCATTGATAGACTCATTAAAAGGTGCAGATTTTGAAATATCTAAGTGTTCCTACTAATTTGTGAAAGTTCGGGTTGGCTCTCTGCCAACAGCCAAACCTCACAAGAAAGATTCCCCCCCCTCCCTCTCCCGAAACGGCAAAAAGCAGCAAGAGAAAATTGAAGGAATATATATATATATTTACATATATTAAATTTATATACTAGGCACAACAAGACAGGGACCCCCAAACCACCCCAGTAAGGGACAAGGGGAAGGGAAAGGGGAGAGGGAGACAAAATAGGGAAAAAAAAACCAAAACAAAACAAATATATATATATACAATCTAAATTCAGAAATTAACTCAGTAAATAACAAATACAATAGTAAATTCAGTACTTTCCTTAGAAAGGCAGATTCTTAACCTTCGCCGCCGGCCCAGGCAAAACAACCCCCAGAGCAGGCCTCGCTGAACACAGATAAGCCAGGCCCAAACACCGAGAGCTCGTCAGCGTGCGAGCCCGAGAAGGAAAAGAAGCAAAAAAGGAGAGAGAACACCTCCTCCTTCGGTTTATATACACCTGATTACGTAAAGAGATGGGATGGAATACTTCCTAGATCTTGACCCTGGTTACCAAGGAAGGCCTACAAAAAACAACCCATCACATAATTTCAAAATGGCACTACTTTATGACATCTAACATTTTAACTTACCATTTCTTTATTCCCCTGTTCTAGCAGCAGTATTCTAGAAGGTTCAACAAAAGCACAAAAATTATGAATTAGAGCTACAACTATATCCTTTTTCCACCTTTTCCACCTTTATACCTTTGCTACATTAAGATATTGCCTCATTTGCAGCAAGTTACATAAAATGTTGTAGTACTTAGAGGTTCTTGGAATAGCCAGGCAGTTGAGAGCTGTTTTATCTTTTGCTTTTAACTTTTCAGCAAATTTCTGTTTGGAGATAGACCCTCTGGAGGAAGGTTTTCAGTATGCCATACTGGGAAACACTTGTAAGTGTGCACACAATTATAGCTCATTACAACAGTGGGAGTCATTTGCCTGTCTGCTTTCTCAATCTTCATGCTGAAATGAGATTTCACTGTTATTTTTGGATTGATAAAAAAGGGGGAGGTTTATGCCCACATTATCTATACTTAGAGGTACATATGCATCTATGGCATTCTCATGATATGTAAATGCTATCTAGTGAGAAGAAGACATCAGCATCACATTAGAGAGTTTCAACAACCACCTTATGACTTCAATTGCTGTATGTCTACAAGGTACTGTTTTGTTGCATATACATTAAACTGCCTTTTATTTTGTTCATGAGACTCTGATTAAACTGGTGTTTTTTAAGTCTCTCTGTGATTAAGTACCAAAAGAACAGTAGGGACTCACTTCAGTTGCCTAAATTCCATTTAGTGCCATTTGAAATGTTCTAGGATACCTGGGGCATTCAGATGGAGCTGACAGTGACAACATCAGAGACAGAAATACAGAAGTGCTCTTCTGGAATGAGCCCTGGATGCCAGATGGCATACCCTAGAGCATCTCAATTGCTTCTAAATGCCTATGTGTGTACAGCTAGGAGGAGAATCCAGCAAACCTTAAGGTTCAGAGTCACTGAAGAGAATTACAGAATCAGAATCAGAGGATATTCAGAGTTGGAAGGGACCCACAAGGATCACCAAGTCTGACTCTTAGTCCTGCACAGGACCATTCCCAGGAATGACATCATATGCCTGAGAGTATCTTTCAAATTCTGCTTGAAATCTGTCGGGCTTGGTGCTGTGACCACTTTCCTGGGGAGCCTGTTCCAGTGCCCAACCACCCTCTGGGTGGCCTCTTTCTAATACCCAACCTAAACCTCCCCTGACACAACTTCACACCATTCCCTTGGGTGTTGTCACTTGTCACCACAGAGGAGAGATCATTGCCTGCCCCTCCTCTTCCCCTCACAAGGAAGTTTTAGACTGCAGTGAGGTTTCCCCTCAACCTCCTCTTCTCCTGAATTCCAATGTTGGCTGAACAGACCAAGTGCCCTCAGCTGCTCCCCATACACCTTCTTCTCAAGACCCTTCACCATCTTTGTTGCCCTCCTTTGGACACCCTCTAAGAGCTTTATATCTTTCTTATATTGCAGCGCCCAAAACTGATATTCCTCCATTCACTATGTCCCTTTATGCTCAACCCGTAAGCCAGTTGCTCATCTAACCACATGATGTGTTTATCCAGCTGTGTGGTGGACATTTTGTCCAGAAGGATTCTGTGAGACACTGTATCTGAATTTGATTGAAATAGATGCCTTAGAATCCACCATTTAGACAGAAAACACTTCAGGTCCATAGAAGCCTCTAGTCACTTGTCTGTCTCTGAAATAAGCAGTGACCTAAAGCTGGATTTATCTGTCCTAGATTTAATTATCTAAAGACTATAATCATTGATGGAACTTCAAAAGTGGGATTTGCTTCCAGGGTTCTGTAGCTACTGCTATTTGAGATTATTTAGGTGAATTAGTACAACTACACAGGCATGGCAGAAGAGACACAGGACTTGTGGGAAACCTGCACCCTCTTGGAACAGCAGCTAGAGGCCATGCCACTGACAGATCTCAAATGGTGCCAGGTGGTTGTGTTTAGGTGACTGTATCACTGCCTTCATGTGCTGTGGGTCTCTAAGCTCTATGGTAATTAGAGGAGATCTAAGGCTTGATTCAGGCAACTAGACAAGCATCTACTGCTGCTCTGTGGTGTCCCAGGTTACTTCAGCCACTCTCATCCTCATGGGGCTGGCCTAGAAGAGACCCTGTACTTTGGAGAATCAAATGTATCTGTTTAGTCAGACAAATTGAGCCCTAGTCTTTACTCATAATACTGGGGACCCCATAATGGGATGCATCACTCCAGATGTGGTCTTTCCAGTACTGAATAAAGGGGAAGAACCATCTGCCTTGAACTGCTGATGGTGCTCTTTCTAATGTCATCCAAGATACTGTTTGCCATCATACTGCAAAGCTGCTTTCCAGGTGGTCAGTCCCCTGGTGGGTACTGGTTCATGGGGTTATACCTCTCCAGATGTAGGACTTCACTCTTCCCTTTCTTAACTGCCTGAGATTTCTGTCAGCCCCTTTGTGCAGCCTATCAAAGCCCTTCTGAATGGCAGCACAATCACCTGGCATATGAGCTACTCCTCCTGCTTTCATATTGTCTGTAAAACTCTAAGGGTCCACTCTGTCCTATAACCTGGGTCATTGAGGAAGATGTTAAATAGTACTGAACCCAGTATTGACTGAGAGTATAGAGTAGATGGGTTTAGGCTTTTCTTAACATATCCCTTGTTCCTTGAAGAATAGAATGAATCTGGATGCTTAGTCTGGGCTGGGCAATATAATAATGTAATACCACCCTTCTTTTAGTAGGATTCTTTCCCTTGAGGCCTGATATATGGATTCAAGTTAATTACCTAAGTTACATGGTCTGAAACCCTAGATTTGATTTCAAGCTGCAAGAGTGGCACTTTTATTAGAACTGTTTTCTTCTATATACGTCATGTCCTATTCAAATTTACCATGCTGTACACAGCTGTTACAAAGAAGTAGAAACAGGAAGAGGGAAGGCCATCCTGTTCGTCATTCTGTTGCTGCCTAATCAATGTATCCAGGGCCTTTTTGCTCTGCCTCAGGCTCCTAACAATCTGATGGATCTGTAACACTGCAGACAGTCAGGTGTAACTGTAACAGATTCAAAACACTGCTGAGAGAGGTAGATTTTTGTACAATAGCAAAGGCAAACAACGTGCAGGGCACTCAAATATTATTGTGTAGTGTTTAAAAAGAATAGGAAAATACAGGTTTTAACATGCACATGGAAGAGTAGAAACCATTGCAAATGAATACAAGATAAAAATTTTTGTCAATCCCAAATAAAAAATTATGGGGATTGCAGCTGACTATGCTAGGGTTCATGTTAAATTCTACCAGAAGGAAGCTGAACTATTTTACTGGTGATTAGCTTTAATAAATCAAAGCAAACTTCCTGTTCCCATCAATTTATAACAGCTTAGATATTGAGCTAAATTATATAACTCTTGTATTCAATAACATTACTATCTGGATAAAAAAGGCTGCATGTTTTTTAAAGACAGTATCTGTATCTGTTTATGACTTGCCATGCATATATCTATGTCCAGCAAGCCTAGTTCTGAAGATCTCACAGCACAGAGAGTATAGCTAGCTTTCACTGACTTTGTTCACAAATAGGTAAGATTGTTGAGTTCATGTCATTGATTTCCCACTCATGAATGAGGTGGACATTAAAAGGGAGAAGAACAATATGTAGGACTCTTGTTTCACCATAATTTTGCAGCTTCCAGCTGCTTCCCCAGGATCCCTGTACTGTTGGGAAAAAATAGTGCCTAGACAGGTGGTGATAAATTGCACATATGCAATAGGAGCACTGCAGAAGATGTCACAGATGTCATGCTTATGGTGCATGTGCAATGCCACTGATCTGCTGTGGCCACTAATCCTGACATGCCCAGCCTTCTGTGCCTACATAGACTGATCGGGTGACCCACATACAAAGCAAGACAAACATTGATGTAAGATCATTTTTTGTACACACACAGAACTGTGTAGGTGAGATTTTTCTGTCCAGGACTATCATGCCTCCCAGCCAGCACTGCATCTATGGACTCTCTTGTTCTGTATGATGAACATTCCTGCCAAGTCAACATGCTGATTGCTAAAAAACTGATGATTTTGTTTTCTGTTATTAATGTCAAATACAGGACAGAAAACAAAAATTCACCCCATTGTTTCTCACTTAATACAAATGTGAAGGCTTGTCATTGCTATCTCTCATGAACCAAAGCATGGTAATGTAGAATCACCTTCCGTTATGCAATATCCATTCTCTGACATTTTCAGTATTTTTCTTACAAACCAAAATGGCTTCAATCAGTTACTGATGCAATTATGAGTGACCTGTTCAATAGCATTGACTCTGTGCAGCAGTGTTTTAACTCCTTTCCTAAAAATATACTTCTAGCCTAATATAAGAAAAGTCTTGATATGACTAAATGGGACAAACAGACAGCTATAATGAAAAAACGTGTCCACAACATCTGATACACTTCAGACATAAACAAATCTGTGCCTGAGGGCTCTCTCTGTTCTAGCACTCTTTCTAGCAGACTTCTTTGGGAAAAACAGGACTTCTGTTACTCTGCCTTTTCAGATTTTTTAAATGGTTCAGGCACATTAACAGTTGCAATGCTGTTGCCAGAGCAGCTACAAGGTGCAAAATGCCACTCATGGAGAGTGCATTCAGAGCTGAATCCAACCAAGCACAGTAGTTGATGCCATAGTATCCTTCTGGTCCCCAATTGCCTCTGCAGAAAGAGATGGCTCTTCTGTGGGTCCTATGTCCTACCTACTAATTTTGTGCAGAGTCTCAGATAACTTAGAACTTCTTAAATAGGTCTAGAAATCCATGCACGGGCAACACACTGAACCTACAGAGCAGGAGTCAGCAGACATTGCAGACAGTTCTATTTAGGCATCTCAGTGTAGGTGTTTGCACATGAGTTAAAGTTCCCATTAGAGTCAGCAAATAACTGTTTCAGTTGTTCAAACATAGCCATCTGGTGCAACATTAGTGTTCAAGACATGCAAGGTTGAAAGATATGACAGGGAAGACTTTCTGAAGACTCTCTGGTTTTCTGTAGGAGCATCTGGAAGCCAGGTTTGATAGCTGAGATACAGGTGACTAAATAGGGCTTCAAAGGACCCTTTAAGCACCTCAGAATACCCTGCCAGATTTTCAGATGACACTTCAGAAAGTCACAAGGGCAGTTATTAGTGATGTATCAAACCTACAAGGCTTATGCAGATATTCTGGCAATCCTAGGATACCTGCAGACTAGGCATGGGAGTCCCAGGGGGTATGGAATCCCAAATGGAACCTGATTTCTACACTTAGGCAACAGAGTACAGACTCACAGAATATTCTGAGTTTCAAGGGACCCCCAACAATCATTGAGTCGAACTCTTAAGTGAATGGTCCATATGTGGATCAAACCCACATCCTTGGTGTTATTAGCACCATGCTCTAACTAAACTAATTTCAATACCTCTTCATTGACTCTGAGGCCATGACTTACACATGTTTCATGCATCATGACCTTTATTTAGGAAGCTAAGGAGGTGAATCTCATCTACAATGGAGAACTATGTGAAACTGCAGTCTGTGATGTACATACCTCCAGGAAGGGCTTCTTTTGGAGGTGGATACTGCTGATCATGGTGTTGAGATATATCCTGGGCTGATGATAACAGATACTTCTGCATTTATTAGAGAGAAAGGGCTTGGAAACATCTTCCAACTCTCTAAATGACACCCTGGATTATACTAATACACTGTCTCTGCTTTCTCTTTTCCTCCCATACACACCACCAAGCAAACACCAGATACTTCAGTCTGCATTGCAGTGCCAGCCCACAAAACAGAGCAAAAACAACAAATGGAAAATAACATCCTTAGCTTTTATTCTACATGTATTTTAAAGTAAATAAAATGCATGTCATCTACTCTTCAACCTTGAAATGCAGTGTATCTACCAGAGTATGCTGCTTATGACTTGGCCACATCCCAATCTTTTCCTCAAGTCAGGTAGATGAACATTTTAATCCTCTTCAAAATTTTCAAAAATATCCCCATCTCCTTCTTTAATACTCACAAAATAATTGTGATTCACAAATAATTGTGATATACTCTTCTCACTCAGACATCATTGTGCACCCCAATGTTGTCACTGACAACCCCAGTATCAGCTGTCTAGTACTCTCAGCAAAGCGAGTGACACGGGGTTTGGGGTTTTTCCAGACATGGCTTTTTGCACAATACCATGGAGTGAGAAACTTAGGAGAGCTGTAAATTGGTCCTTGATTTTTAAACCTGCTCTGTGACACATGAGAAGAACAAAGAAGAATATACCAGGAAAAAGTCTGCCTTGATGCCTTCTATTTATTAAACTGCAGCTAGATTAATACATCTCTACCCCATTTCATGGCTTTGCTTAGGCCAAACTCACATTAAATTTCAGTGGTGATTTGTCTTGATTAAGGATTAGAGTCAGATCCTCCAAGGTATTTACATCTCTCATAAGTACCAGCACCCTCTGTTCTCACTGGATGCTATGTGAAGGGATGGCACTCAGCTACATGGAGAGACACCCAAAACACTGCAGGATTAAACCCTCAGAGCCCATAATTCTTCCCAAAATACTCCTAACAGAGCAACTACATACAGTGTTAAAGTTGCTGCTACAGACTTTTGCCTTTTGACACATGTGCAAAGCACGCTGGTTGTACAAGAGTGTTACCAAAGACAACATGAAGGTCTTTGTTCCCAGATATCTTTCAAATGCAAGCAAATTTAGATGGAGCTTAGACACGGGTGCAACAAAGGCTGCTTAACATCCTTGATGTTTTATCTTTGTGCTGCAGAGATGAAAAGTGGGTTTAATATTTTAAGAGAAAATTATAGAGAAAAGGTAGACTCTTCCCTGTGTAAAGCACTTACCTCACAAAATGTTGTGCATTGGGAGCCTTGTAATGATACAAAGAACACTGAGGATTAGGGTGTGAAACACAAGACATTCAGGTTCTGCAGTCCATTTCAAAAGAGAAGAGTCCAATACAAATCCTGTGGATTTCATCATCTGCTCCCAGATGAAATATTCTTAAGACTGTAACAGGTAGATGTGTTGAGTCAGATCCACAATCAGTGTAAATCAATATATGTCTACTAAACCACTGAGAAATGACTCCCATTTAGAGTAGCTGGGAAACTAATGTTCTGTTTTTAGACATTAATGGGGTTGGCAATGGAAAGCTTTGTAAGTACTACTGATAAATCTTATATTGCTCTTAATAAAGAGCTCTTTAAGTCGTGATGACTGTTTAACACAGATTATATTTGAAAACACAGTCAAAAAACACAGGCTTGTACGCGTTTTAGTGAGTTTGTGTTTTATTCTGCCTGGTGTGAATTAGCCAGAGGAAAGGGTTACAGAACAGGTGCATGCCAGCATGGAAGGAACCTGGAGGAGTGATCCTTAGCACTAGCAAATTCAGTGCATCCTCTGCAGGTCACATCACATAAAGCAGGTGCAGCCACACAGCTGTAGAGACTTCTTCCCATAGTCATGCCAAAGCTATTTCTGCCTTGGAGGTCTTTGGGTGCTTTAAGAGGTGCAGTGGTTTCATGTAGTTGCTATGCAAAGACAGGATGTTGACTGTTAGAACAGAGAATCAGGATATTTCAGCATGCATTAGGGGTGTTTAGTCTGCTAAGGCATCTTCCTTGTAGATAGCACTACCTGAGATGGCAATGTAGTATCATTTTAGTAATTTTAAATAGAGGCAAAAAGAAGTGCAAACAGATGAAGCTCCACCATAGATGTGTATCTTTGCAAATGATATATTTGAAATACTACCACCAGCAACCAGCAGCTTAAGTTTCTGCTGTTGCTTGTTCCATGGAGTTTGTCAAACTCATAATTATTTCAGACCTTGGTTGTCTCCTTCAGAAAAATCTGCCCTCCAACCAAATAAACCCAACAATAGCAAAAGTAAGTCAACAAAACCTACCTTCTAAGTTCAATGCTTGCCAAATTGGCAGGTTGTGAAAAGAAGTATCTCCAATTATACTAGAACCACATGGATCTCCAATTACATTTTCTATGTAGGCAATAGACATTGGTGTAATTGCTGAACTCACTAAATCACAGAATCATAGAATGGCCTGCATTGGAAGGGACCTTAAGGATCATCTAGTTCCAATCCCCTGCCATGGTCATGGACACCTTTCACTCGACCAGGTTGCTTGAAGTCCCATATAACCTGGGCTTGAACACCTTCAGAGATGGTGAATCCACAGGTTCTCTGGGCAACTTCTGCCAGTGCCTCACCAGTCTCAGAGTGAAGAATTTCTTCTTAGTGTCTAATATAAACCTACACTCTGTGAGTTTGTAGCCATTACTCCTGGTCTTAACACTACATGCTCTTGCAAAAAGTCCCTCTCTAGCTCTCTTGAAGGCTCCCTTTAGGTACCGAGAGGCTGCTGTAAGTTCTTCCCAGAAGTCTTCTCTTCTTCATACTGAACAGCCCCAACTGCCTCAGCCTGTCATCGCAGTAGAAATGCTTCATTCCTCTGTTCATCTTTACGGCCCTTCTCTGGACCTGCTGCAACAGGTTCACATCCTTCCCATGCTGGGGACCCCAGATGGATGCAATACTCCAGGTGGGGTCTCACCAGAGCAGAGTAGAGGGGCAGAATCTTCTGCTGGCCACGCTGCTTTGAATGCAGCTCACAACATGGTTGGCTTTCTGCACTGCAATTGCACGTTGCTGGCTCATGTTGGTCTTTTTGTCAACCAACAGACCCAAGTTCTTGTCAGGACTGCTCTCAATGTTTTATCCACCCAACCTCTGCTTGTGGTTGGGTTCACTCTAACTCGTGTGCATGACCTTGCACTTGGCCTTGTTAAGCGTCATGAAGTTTTCACAGGACCACCTCTCCAGGCTACACAACAGCCATTCATTTATCTTTTTGCCTCTTTCACAGTTTCACAGAGCAGTTATTTTCAGGTGAGGGGGCGGCACAGAATCTTAGACATGGTTCCTAAATGAAGCTTTTAAACACAGCCTAAAACAAGTACACTTTTCTTCCCCCTATTATAAATTGCTTTACTGTTAACTGGCCCACAATTCAAAAAAATTTTGATGTTAATTTGATCAAAGTTTTCTTGCAGGATTAATTTAGAGTCCTAGCAAATCAATAGAAATCAGATCACAGCTGACTCTTGTGCACAATAACAATGGAATACAGAGCACCTGAGCCAACTCTCAAAAAGCTGTCAATGCAGCCTCCAGGTTGAACACTTCAGATTTCTATGTTGTTAAAAATAGCTACATGTTACTTAGGTGAGCCTTGCAGTATTCTGCAGAAATTGTCATGGTTCTCAGTCTAATCAAAGAAGAGATTTAGGACTTAAATACAAAACCAAGCAGGCATATGAGAGTGTTGGGTTAGAGAAGAGAGGAAAGCATTCCCCAGGTTTATATCAGAGACAATCGTGGCCAGGAAACCCTTCTTAAATAAGCAAGACAAGTCATTACTATGTTTCACCAGTCCAGAAATAAACAAATGACACTGTGAAATTTCCCTTAGCTTTTACTAATCCTCATGCAATTAGCTAAACATTTTTTGCCAAAAATAGCTTTCCCATTTTGACTGTGGAAAATACTGTAATTTCAAAGCACATCATCTTGAAAACAAATGCAATACATATTCAGAGTTACTTCAGTTCAAATTGATTCGATTCACAGTTTGCTTTATTCAGTCCCTCACATCCCACCTGTTTTCTATATAGCTTTTGTTGTAATATTCCACAGAATGGTGTCATTACAGTTGAATATTGATCCAAATCTAAACTTCACACTCTCAGGGAGTACTATGGGAACCACTTGCAAGAACACCCTGATATTGGACTTAATTTCTCTGTAAATCCCTGTCCTAGTCTTATCTGAGATAGAGTTGTGTGAGTGGCTGCTTGGTGCTTATTTGCCAGCTGGGCTTAAACCACAACAGTCCTTCAGTTCTGATCTTCTATGTGGATTGTGATTCTATAAATTTCTGTTATCAAAGTGCTGTAGAAGAGGACAGGAATTAAGTTTACAAAGAGTTCATTTGATATCATGACAACAGTGCCCAAGAAGGCATTCACATCCCTGAAGGACTCATCAAGAGTTCAGAAAGCTAGGCCCTAAATGTCATGCCTTCCAAAATAGAAGAGGTGTTAAAATTATTTTCACTCTTCCCTTTGCCCTGTCAAAGCAGAGCAAAGAAGCAGACAGAAGCAAAGATTAGACCATTTTCTTTGCTTTTGCTTTTTACTTGACCTAAAAGGCCAGATCATTCCAAACACCTCCTTTGTTGTCTGCAAAAGACAACCACAACGTATCTGCTGCTCCAGTAAAGCATGACAAAAATCCTCCCGTAGTGTGATTAGCTTGCTATCAGTTTTCATACATCACTGTGACATATCCTTAGCTTTCCTATAATAATATATTTCTCCTAAATAATCCTACTGATATAATTTTGTCTAAATTAAGTTGCCACCTATCCTTAAAGTTGCCCAGCACAAGCATGTAATGATTTACACAATCAACATTTAATTAAGTTTAGAAGGATTCCAGATAACAACCACTTGTTCATTGTTCATAGGTGATCTAAGACACAGAGTTAATTTTTTTAACAGAATTTATAAAGGCAGTTCTATAAACACTGATGATACTGAAGTTCTCCAATACAGTTCTTCTAAATGACTGCTTCAGCCATGCAGTTTTACAGCACTGTTATGGGTGACCTTATCTTATCATTCAAGAAATTAATAAATTATTTCCTTTTACCACAACCCCCTTGCTTTTTCTTACTCTCCTTTCATTGTAAAGATCAAAACAGCTGTTAAGCTACTCTTCCTCCCACCTCAGATATTTTGGGTTTTCTAGAACTGAAAGGGGAAAAGTCTGTAATCTAGTGGTCTTAAATACATCACTGGGGAACCATACTCCCTTTAACCCTTTCCTCATTGTTATTTTCGCTTATGCCCCTTTATGTCTTTTCCATTGCACCTGACTTTGGAGTACTGTAACCTATGGGGTCTGTATCTGAGATCATGCTGTTGGTTTCCTTTAGTCTGTAGTGACTGCAGTCAGTGGAAGCTCAGCACAGCCCATCTTATCCTAATGTGGATCTCTGACACAGAGGAGAAAGACTGTGCCCTAGAAGCACTTGCTTCTCTCTGTTGACTCTGAAAGAAGTTTACATAACTATCTCAGGTGAAGATTTTTACACAGTAAATGCCTAAAATGAAGACTCCTAATGAGGCAAATATGCTGGGGTTTCAGGACCTAATGTTTCCACAGAAGTTTATCCCTGAGGTGTCTGAACATACAACTACTTTCTGCCCATGCTGATGTAGGTTTCTAGAGATATCTATATAATTAGGTAATAATTAAAACCGTGTGACTTCCACACTGGACTGTCTTGGGTTTCTTTGATGACTATTCTCATAGCAAACCTGATCTTCCTTCAGTACCTTCAAAACCTGACTTTCTTGCTTCATTGGATTTCCTCAATGATAGATAATTAGCTCAGTTACAGTCTCTAACTTGCCAGCATTTCACAATCTATAACGGACAACTCAGCTTTTACACCCTACAAAAGAAAAGTCTGATTCATTCAGTGATTGGCTACTTACTGCTGATTTTTTTAAAAGAAAGCTCTTCAGGCCAATGTCATGTGAACAACTGCCATTACTTAAAAAAGGAAGAATATGAACATGCAATATTGATCCATGCAATTATCTATTTACAAAAAGACAGTTATTCTGAAAGGAATGGAGAAAGTTGATAAAAGAGCAGACTGACATGGGAGTTGTTCTCATTAAGACAGCCCCTGTGTTACCCTGTTATATTCTTACCTGTCCCTCTTATTCATTCATCTATTCATATCGGATGCCTTTTATACTTTATTTTGGTTTTCCCTTGCCATATCTGGAGTGGTATCATGCAGTTTTCTTTGCAAATGTCTGTCTGTTTTATGTCCTATGTAAGCTGCTGCAGTGCAAGGTCTATTAGCAAAGGAATTTAAAGGCAATTCTCTGCTAGTAGTCACAAGGTAGGTAGAGCAGGGAAGAGGACTTACTCAAACAGGTGTGTAATGCTTTAATCATCTGTAATTAGAACAACTCTTGGCATGCTTTTAGCCAGTTGCGAGGCCATCTCATCAGCCAAATCAAGATGACAGAGCATCTCAATCTTCAGCACAGACCTCACTAATATCATTGGTTTTGAATTGGTGCTGCTCAATCACATATAAACACATAGAAGAGGAATAAGTTCTTTTCAGTGATCTTCATGACATTAAAAAGATCTTGAAAGTCAATGTTAATCTGTTTCTGTTATCACTGTAAATCTGACTACATTTGTGAATATGTCTCAGGAAAATAAATGAAAATATTTATTTACCTAACAAGACTATGTAACAATGTCTTTTTAAACCATACATGTGATTAAAAATAGAGTTTTAAAGTAATTTTAAGATGGAGTGCTCTTAGCAGAAATGTTCACAAACTAAATCTGAAAGCTGACATAATAGTTTAGAACATTATTGAATCAGCAGAGACATGCTGTACACCCACTAACATCAAGTTTCCATCTCACTGCCACCAGCTAATAAAAATCTCACAATGTCTTGTACTTCTGAATTTTAATAGCCCCCAGGTGTTGGGAGAAAGCATGTAGGAGGAAGCAAAATGCTGCTCCTTCCAATATCCCAAACGTAATTCTTCATAAATCTTAACAAGCATCCTGTTGATTTTAGGGCATTCAATTTGGATAGACATTCAGTCTAATTCGGTATAATAAAAAGAAGAAATTAAGAAACAAAAGAACCAAACAGGCTACAAGGTAAGGACAGAAAAATGACATCCTGACAAATGCTCTACCAGGTAGATGAAACAAAATGCCTCTATTAGCCCTGAAAGCAGCCAGCTGGAGTCTTCGTTGTGCTCACATATCATACAATGACAGGCACTGGCTTTGGGCTATATAATGCCAGTCTCTTGCAGCTGGAATTTTTTGTAAATCCAACAAAGCCCTTATTCTCAGAATTTTGGAAATGGATTTTCCCCCCTCTATCCTTTACAACAAAAGTTACATTATTTTCATTGGCAATTAGAAGTGACAATTAATGATTTTTATTCAAGCAACAACTAAGTGTAAAAACAAAGGAAGATGCCATGTATTTTGCTGAAGACAATATTAATACCAGTACTTTGTTTTGCTTTTGTAAAATACCATGTTTTTATACAACATCATAGCACTTTTTTTTTTTTTTTTTAAGAAGAAAACTTTCTTTAAATTGCCAGCATGGAAGTAGATCTTCAGAATGTTTTTAATATTAATTTAGATTTTGGGACCTTTTAGAGGTTCTGCATAAATGAAAATCACAGAGCATCCCTGCTGCATCAGCCCAGCACTCTCTACCTCTGTGCCCAATTCTAGAGAAGAGACACTGACACCAACAGGTAGGTTGTCCTTCCTGTCCTCATGACTAGAACAACCAAAGCGAGGTAGAACTTCCCCATTCTAACAATGACATGCTGTGCTGGGAATAGCCACATGTCCCACAACCAGCATATGATGGTCAGCACCTTCAATCCAGTGCCTGGGATCTTAGTTGTTGCCCTCTGAAATGCAGTGAGCTTCTAATGCTCTATTAGGAAACTGGTGTTAAGATAGGACATTTTTATTTCCCAGGTAAAACATGGAGAAGTCACCACCTCACAAGAGTTTGTTTTGTTGTTTTGCATCCCTCAGATCATCTCCCTCCTACAGAGTCTGACTTTAGCCATCTTTTCCAGCCATCAGTAAGGAGAGATGTCAGAACCAGTGAGAGCACGTGACTTCTCTAAAGCCTGTGGGCCAAACTGCTGCATCAAAGAAGGCTACCAAGCACAAGCAAAAGGTAGTGGGAGGAAACCAGTCTCTCCCTTCTCAGGGAGAGGTAGCCCATTAACAGCCCCTGCTTTGTCTACTATGCATTTGACTGAAGAGTGAAGAGAAAACATCCTGGTTTAAGTGTTCATTTGAACCTTGGGTAGGCATATGAGACCAACAGGGACATCTGTTTTGCTGCTTTGTTATGCTGCTCTCCAAGGATATCCAGTAACAGGACAGTGTAGTTAACTACTGAGGCTGCTTTAAATATGAACTACAAGAAGTTCCCCCAATCTTGCTGCTCTGGATCCAGATTCTTCTGTGTAAATGATTTCATTATTTTGCTGACGTTCAGTGACTTTGCTGCTGTTGTGTAGTAACAACTCCTCTAAACCCAAAGGTTCTGGCAAAATTAAGTTGCAGTTTGGTGCTGGTATCTGGGGCTAACATTGCTTGGTGAAACTACTGACTACTGGTCTCACTGTACCTTGTAGGGAGAGGGTTTAAAGTAGTTCAATATATCTTCATAATAGCCACAAAGGTGCTGCTGAAAAAAAAAAAAAAAAAAGAAAAAGGAGGAACAAAGGGAGCCAAAATGAGTATTCTGGTATAGAGGGTAATGAATATTCCTGCATCTCCCCCTCTCCTCAGAAAATACAGGGAAGGAAAGCAACTGCACTGCTACATTAATCAAGAGCAGAGGTCATGGCAATGTGGAATTGACATAATAGGCATGTTTAAGTGTCTTGATTTGTCTTAGTCCAGCCATGAGATCAATAAATAAAGTGAAAAATGAGTACACAAAGCAAACCTGAGTCTGTCAGTAGAAATACACTAGCCCTGTGGCACATTACCACTCTCAACACAAAATGATTTAATATTTCTCCACAGTACCCTGTCTTTGTTTACCTTACAGCAAAGATTGTAGTGAGGAAAGGAGAGTTTTTATGAGAATGATTCATAGAGAAACCCCAGCCTGGGATTCCCAGCCCCTTTTTCTGTGCTTACCTGCTAGCCACCTTCAGGAATTTCAGCCACTCTGGCAACTTATTATAACTTTCTTTTAAACTTCTATGAGGGAATTGCCGGTTGTGAAAAGAGGGGAAATGATAACATTTCAGATTAAAATGTCTCATTTTGAACCAAAATAAGACAATACTGAACCTATGTATTTTACTCTGTCATTTGCATCTCTCTGGACTTCCAAATAACTGCTGCAGTGTTACACATTTTATCTGATTGGGCTGTCCTTTTCTTTACAGCACATATTGTTGATCTAGCATAAATAATAATGAAGTGATACTACTTGCATTATTGTGGAGAATTTTATATAATAAGTCCAATAAGATGTAAAAAATACAAAGTTAAAAAAGGTTTTCTAACCAAAATTTTAAATGCTATTAAAGAAGTCACAAAAAAATCCCGCAAAACTTTACTTGATTGAACAGGCTTCCAGAGTATTTTATGTACCTTTCACCACCACTCCCATCCCTCCCACCTCCCCCGCAAAAAAGAAAAATCTGCTACTGCTAAAATATTGACACACAGTACACAAATATTTTACTTCACATTATTCATAAACTGTTTGCTCAATGGGAGCATTCAGCTACACATCTATGAATAAGGAACTTAGTCAAGAGTTATCTTATTCAGTACTGATTTCAAAAAGAAAACAACCATTAAATTAAATTAAATGTAATTTCCTTGACTAATTTGCGCCATTAGATGGAAAATGTTAGAATAAACTCAATAAGCGCAATTTTGTCAATATTATTTCCTTGTGTTGCAATGCATGGGTTTACAGTTTTGCTGTTTGGAACTAGTTTATAATTTGCATTTCATGCATGACATCCTCATCAAGAATGACTGTGATGATTTATATCCAGGGATGCGCTACATTAGTGTAAATAGAAATAACATGAGTTTATTTGCTGTGACTTTATGTACCCACTGATCTATGCATGCTACATTTTTGTACTAAATTTCTTGTGCTTGCACTGCAGCTGGATTGGCTCATTAAAGGAGGGAAAATTCCGGAGACTTAACCTGAGCACCACAAACAAGGTTTTTATTGTGCTCAGAAATTTTGCTTTCACTCCAGTTGTTGCCCCCAGCATTTCAGCCTTACTAGTGACATAATAATGAAAGCACTAGTTTAAATAAGGCAGCATCTGTAGCTATTTTAAAGGCCTTGTTTCACAGACCAACATATCATCTAAAGCCCCCATCTTCACTAGTGAGCTTGGACTTGATATGTGAATACCACGAGTGAATGACAATACAGTGATAGTAGTGACAGCAAGGTATTCAAGGGTTACTTATCATACTTGTTCCAGAGTGTCTTTGATCTCTCACCTTTGTTGTCTTTCAGTCACTTGGTCATAACAATATTCCCAGTTTCCTTTTGGAAATATAACAATATTGCTATATATGACCTTTAATTAATTTTGCTCAATACAAAAATGCAGCATACCAGGTCAAATGTCTGACTACCATACAGTCAATGTTTATCAATGTCTTAAGCTCTGAAAAGGGAAGGAAAAAAAGTTATTAAGAGCAGATATGAAATTAGTAGATATTTCCCTTTTTCTTATCTTTGCTACCTAATAATTCCCGCAAAGACAAATTGTCTTTGGAGATTATTTTATTTGAACCCTAAACCTTCCACTGAAAGCTGAGTTTTGGTTACAAAGGAATTCCATTTTCTCTCATGCTGACTGATTTCTCAGGCAATGTGTGAAAGGATTTCACTATTTCTTCCTGATCCGAATAATGCTTTACCTATCACCTCTCTAGATCTTATATTAATCTTTCACTTCACTATACATTTGAAATATATTAATCTATATATTTGAAATACAGTGTGCAAGCCTGATTAAGACTTCAATATTTTCTCTTTTGCACTACTAATGAAGAAGTTAGTAGGTAGGGATCAGATGAAACACTAATCCCCAGAGATCCTGCTGAACAGCTCCTTCTATGTAATGAATTTCTGTTTGTCATAGTCCT
The DNA here is from genome assembly GCA_013400415.1 of Scytalopus superciliaris. Taxonomy (NCBI): domain Eukaryota; kingdom Metazoa; phylum Chordata; class Aves; order Passeriformes; family Rhinocryptidae; genus Scytalopus; species Scytalopus superciliaris. Next base: position 111,469 of record VXBX01003086.1, on the reverse strand, counting down.
TTGTCCACTATCACTCATTTTGGTTTTTTCACTTTAAAATGTTTATAGCCAAGCCAGTTTAAATTAGTTTTCATAGGAAGACTCTGGGATATACTTCATTGAGTCTTCTAAATCTCAAAACCATACACTATCCAGTTCTAATGCTGCAACACTGAAAGAAAAAAAAGAAAAAGAAAAGCAAAGAAGTGAGGCATGTCAAGCATTTGCAATGATTGCAGACAGAGAATCTTTGCATTTATTTTTTAAAATCTGTTGCAGTTTGATTGAGAACATCTTCTTAGGCTACCTTTGCTTTTGTGATGGGAATGTTGAGCTGAACAAAACCCAAACTACACACAGTGTTACAGGCAGAGCTTGTTCCTTTATAGTCATTCTGTCACAGAGGGAAGGAGAAGCACCAGAAGGAAGGAAGTGGCAGACTGCAGGTTTATCCTGCCATATTAGTAGCAACTTGTTTGTTTTCTCAGTTCTCATTTGGATCTTTCTGATCCATTTCCTGGAACATTTTCTGGCCTAGACAATTTTTTTATTACTCCCTCATTCACATTCACCTATTCTGCTATGTCTGTCTAGGAGTTAACCCAGCAATGAGGCGCCTTTACTCACTCTTCACAGAAGTGGAGTTCCTTATACCATCTGGAAAGTCTCCTCTCAGTTGTATTAGGTTTGTGTGGGCAGGTTTTGGTAGTGGCTTCTGTGAGAAGCTGCCAGAAGCTTCTCCCTTGTCCAGCAGAGCCAATGCCAGACAGCTCCAGTACGGCCCCACTCCGGGCCAAGGCCAAGCCAATCAGGAATGACAGTAATGCCTCTGTGATAACATATTTAAGAAGGAAAAAAAATGTTATCATACAGACAAAACTGCAGCCAGAGAAGAGCAGAATGGAAACATGTGAACAACTCTGCAGACACCAAGGTCAGAGGAGGAGGGGCAGGGGGTGCTCCAGGCACCAGAGCTGAGGTTCCCCTGCTGCCTGTGGTGCATACCATGATGAAGCAGCTGTGCCCCTTCAGCCTATGGATGATCACAGGAGTGCAGAGATCCCCCTGCAGCCAGAGCGGGTGGATGCCTGAAGGAGTCTGTGACCCCCTGGGAGTCCCTTGGAGAGGGGACCTGCTGACTTGTGCCGAGAGAAGCCCATAATGGAGCAGGTTTTCCTGGTAGGATTTGTGGTAGACCCACACTGGAGCAGCCTGTGCCTGAAGGAGTGCACCTCATGGAGAAGTGACCCATATTGTAGCAGTTCACAGAGAACTGTTGACTGTGGGATGGATTCATATTGGAGAAATTCATGGAGAACTGTCTCTCTTGGGAGGGACCCCATGCTGGAGTGGGGAAGGTTTCCTGTCTCTGAGCAGCAGCAGAAACAACCTGTGATGAACCAACCAGAACCCCCACTCTCCATTTGCCTGCACTGCTGGAAAGGAGGGAGGAGTGGGGACAGGTGTTTTTAAGATTTATTTTATTCCTTATTATCCTGCTCTGAATCTGTTAGTAATAAATTTAATTAACATCCCCACTTTCCATCTGTTTTGCCTGTGATGGTGTTTGGTGAGGGATCTCTCCCACTCCTTATCTTAACTCATGAATCCTTCATTGTATTTTGTCTCCTCCGTCCAGTTGTGGAGGGCAGTGATAGAGTGGTTTTGGTGAGTACCTGATGTCCAGCCAGGGTCAACCCACTACACCAGTCTAACATAAGGTCTGTCACATTTGAAGAAAGAAAAAAAAATAGTGGCTTCTGGATTCCATCTTCTGGGTACAGGATCCCCAGGGCATGAGTGAACGAGTGTATTCCTCTTTGACTAACATAATGGGGTTGGTGGCAAAACATCTCGGTCCTAAACTTGGGCCCAGGCCAATTCCATAACCAAGACTGCTCCTGCTACTCAAACACAGAAAGCAGTTCAAGCTTGAGTATAAGGTATAAATTCAAGCTTGAGACTGTTGGAGGAGACACCTCCCACAGTGGAGGAGCAGCCTCGGCAGCGCAGATTTGTGAATGCCTGAACCCTGGAAACTGCGCTTTGATGCCACAGGACTGTTTATAGTCTAGGGACTTTACCCTGTTTGAGAATTTTGTAATGTTATAAGGTTCTCCTTTGTTCTCCCATATACCATGTTGGAAATTTCCATTCACATGGCCTGTAACTCACTCCCTACTGCCTCCTGCTGGTGGCTGGCTAATAACCCCCTATATGGCATATCCCTGCCCCTGTCCCCTCAGTTTTGGGGATCCTGGCCTTGTATGGCTGGGGCCGACCTAGACCCTTCCCCAAAACCTTCCCAGGGTGCTCCTGGGGCCAGAACCCAGCCCCCCAACCCTATTTAAGTTGCGTACCAGTTTGAATAAAGCTGTCTCTTTGGCTTGCACCTTTGTACCTCACTCCTCGGAGTTGTGTCCCCTTCTTTCCAGCCCCCACGTGCCTTCAGGATCCTCACTCCTCCTGTATAAGGGACAACTGCCTGAAAAACAGGGTTGAGGATTTCCAGGATTTCAGTCAATGTTTAGCATTTAAAGTCTCCAATCCATTGCTCAGCTCATCAAGGAGGCAAGAACCAATGATGGAAGCAGACCCATCACATTAAACATGTTCATTAGTGAATTTCACTTTGGCTTATGGGCTTGTAGTTCACTCTTTTGTAGACAACACTAGACATTATTATGCATATTGCTACAGGCTAAAAACCCAACTAATTTTTATTTATGATAAATCAGGTTTTTTTCTGTTTTAAAATGGCTTTTAAGTTATAGCCCTAAAAGTAATCCAGAGTTCTTTCTTACTTTGGCAGTCTTTTGTTTACTTTCCGATGCTATGTCATGAAAGCCACGTCAGTTTTGTACCACATAAAACCCCCAAAACAGTCAAACTGACTAATAAACATACCTGAAACAGATAAGATACAAGGTGGGCAATGTTGTGGTCTACAGTCTCTGTGCTCATAATCATTTTTGATCCAGCACAGTTTATTTGCAATACTTGTAGGTCCTGTTAGACTCAAGCTAAATCCATGGAGAGCCATTTGGGTGTCAAACCTGTTTAGAAGCAGTTTAAAGGAAAGCATTTTACTGTTAGTGGGCGTGTGTTTGTGATTCCACAAGGTGTCCTTGAATCTGGGTAACAGACAGAAACACCTGATTCTTCATTTGTGGGAACTCCTCTTGTCTATCAGAGACTGGACTGTGAGTAGTTCTCATATTTCTGCACTATGCAGCCGAGTTTTTCTTTTCTGGGAAAGTTGTGAAGAGTCACAGGGCTTGTGCAGCAGAGGCCATATGCTTGGTCTACACCACACACAAGAAAAATAGTAGCTAAACATCTTCCATTTTATTTTGTACTACAAGCAGTAAATGTAATGTTCCTATGTTGCAAAGTCTCAGGGTCTCTTGGACTCACATGGATCCAGCACAGGTTTTTCTATTCTAGAGCACTAGATAACCTTGGTGTCAAGGACCCACCTGAAGGGAAACATGGAGCTGACAAGTGTTTGTAGTGACAACAGCTCTAAACATTCTTACTGAAGTGTTTTGTTTTGTTTTTTAAAAGACTACCTCAGATTCCAAATCTTTAACATAACAAATATTTACTAAAAATAGGACATCCGTATTTTACAGTTTTGTGTATCTTTCACAATTTATGTACTTTCATCATCAAGATGTTTCTAACATATTGCACACCATATGCTTCCTTAACACCACAGTCATCCTTAGTGAAGATCATCTTCCCACATGTACCCATATTATTATAATCTAATGTAAAATTATTTTTTTTCAGGTGAAATAAGTATTCTTTTTAGCAAAAATTCTAAACCAAATCATCACTAGAATTAAAGTCTACATTTAATTTTTTTATACTTTTTCCTTTTCTGACTTACAAGTAAATGAATGTAGACATTGTTTTATCAATAAAATGGAAATGTTAAATTCTTCTTGTGGATTAGAAAAGAGATAAGTGAGAAGAAAAAAGAAAGTGTACAAAAGAATAGCATGTTGAGGCTTATCCAAAACCAAAAGCTAAGACCAGTCAAGAACATTAAGGAGAGAAACAAAGTTGATTTTTCTTTTTTCTACAAAATTGGGATTTTGAAATGGAAAAACTGTGACGACTCTAAGATTCTGAAATGAAAAGGATGCAAAGTAGGATTTGTCATTTTTCTGCTATCAATGACATTCAAAGTAAACTTATTTAGTTATGAAAAAAAATTATTGGAAGGGCATTGCGTTTGTTGCTGCAGAGCTTACATTCATCTCTAACTATTAGACAGATGTGCCTCCAGACAGGTTGTCTTGCACTCTTATCTGAAGTACTGGCACCACTGCCAGACATTAGATGTAATATACCCATGGTTAGAACTGACATGAAAATTCATACATAATGGTCATGACAAAGGTAGGGAAATTCCCACAGACTTCAGTGATTTAACTCTCATTATACTATTCTTTCTTACACAGCCTTATTTTCTATCCTTTTTACATGGTGCAATTCACTTTTGATTAGAGGTTAGCTGACACAGAATCATTAAAGGTAGAATGAATGATATATTCTAATTCTTCACCTGCTTCACAATGTCTGGTGTTAAAATAGTCAGAAAAAATCTAAGGGATAAGAAAGCTTGTTGGAAAAATGGTATTATCCATGTTGGGACCTCACATATAATTTCAAAAGGAAGAGGATTGTTAAAAATTGGATGTAACTTGTCCACATAAATTCAGCTCTGCTATGTGAACATAAATTTGGCTGTCCTGATTACGCTGTTATTATTACATTTTCTAATTACAGGAGACTGAAAACAAAATGGTAGAGAGGGGCAGCTGTACCCAGACACAACTTACTTCATGTGTGCTTTGGATCACTTTTTCCCTCTGTTTCCCCATCTAAATGAAAGAGGTAATGCTGCCACTAAGCATGTACAGGTTAGTACATCTACACAGTGTAATCCTCTGCATCATAGAAACACTTGCAGTGGCATTAACTGGATGAGACACAGGCCTAGCCTAAGTGTACTAGAAGTGTATCAGCTTAGTGCAAAGTTGTCAGAATACGACCATAAATTTTGTTCCTTCAGGCTCCTTTGAAATTACCAGTCTTTATTAAATTGCCCACAAATTTTGCATTCTAGAAATGCCCTTAATTGTTTGGGTTCACTCTGTTTCTGGTGTAACTTTTGTGACTTTACTGTAGAAAAACAAAATATTTCATGAGATGTTAAGAAAGAGAAGGGAGTGATCATCTTCTGACACATGGTTGTCCATACCCATCTGCAGGAATTCTCCCCTTGCCAGCACAAGGTGTCTCTGCATACCCTTGTGTCCAAGCTAGCTATGATTTATGCCATCAGGAAATAACAGAGAACACACTGGATTACCAATAGCCCATTGGAATAAAAGGAAATGTTGACTGTCCAGAGATACGCGTTGTATTTGCAGCCATGTATATGCAAATAAAACACAATTAAGGCTTTGAAAAAACAGTAGATGTTTCTTAGTGCCTTTAGTAGACATAATTGTGTTTGGATGTTAGACATAAAAGTAAAATAAAAATAGAATAACCTATATTAATATGAAAAGGTTACATGGTTTCATAAAAGAGGTAATAAGAGCAATTATCCTTTTAGTGAATTTATATGTTCTGCTTAAATATTTGCAGTCCAAGCAATTAAGGAGAGTTTTACAGCAACCAACTTTAGATGTTAATAAGTCTAACTATATTTTACACATTTGTGGAGTTAATGTAGGAAAATGTTGCATATCTGGCAGTGCTAGAACACAGCTGTGAGTGATGTAAGTGAGCCAAGCGCCCAGTATACCTAGGATGATTAATATATAATTAATAAATAGAGTTTATGGATACAGATAGACATTAAAGTGCTTACTAATAAAAGTAACACTTAAGAATTTAAATTGATTTTCTGAAAAGGAATCTCTGATATATGTTATTAGTTTGTCTCTTCTGTACCAAAAGGATTATGAGCATGACAGTGAACTGCTGGGTTTATCTGACAGAAGGCTTATTTGCTTGTTTTAGTTGAGCTAAACTACAACAAAAGAGATACTTAATTAGATTTTGCTGCTGGTACGGAATGAGCACACACTGCTCAATAACATTTTTCATGTGAGTGTTCAGATGGACAGATCATTTTAAAACAATTCTTAGGCATGCCCTTAAGAGTTGAAATCTGCTGTTTCCGTGAAGGTGTCTAGCACTCTGTGAGATGCTCCACAGTTTCTGAGATACCCACACAGAGATGGAAAACTCAGTACAGCATCTTCCTGGTGTGCTAGGTGGAGGCAAGGAACCCCAGGGAGGTAACCAAAGACAGGAGCAAGAGTTTCCCTTTGTCATCACCGGGGCAACTACTGAAGACACCAGCAAAGGCCAAAGGGCAGTGCAGCACCTTCCCAGTGCCACCAAGGTAAAAGCTGCCTCTTTACTAATAAACTGAGTCCCATCTCTGGCACAGGTCACAGAGACATGTGTGTCTGTATGACTCAACTCTCTGTTCTCCAGAAGAAGGTGGTGGCCTGAAAGCTTTCCATGGGGAAGGGCTGCTGGCCTGGCCCAGCTCCTGCAGCGCTGATGAAAGGTTTGGGGGTACTGCTAAGGCAAGGGCATCGGGGACACGTGGCCCTGGCACTGCTGGCCTCAGGTGGGCAGCAGGTGCTGTTGTCTGGGGACTGCCCGACTGGCCCCCACGGGTGAAAATGAAAGCCTCGAGCCAGCTCTGGGAATGGGTGGTGAGGGAAGAGAGCTGGAGGGGAAACAGGCAGGGAGGCTGGCTGGCATGATGGAGCAGGAGGGAGTGCTCAAGTCCCACAAACACATTGGTAGGAGCAGAAGACGGAATTCAGCCTCTGGTAAGCCGTGCCTTCATAAAAGAACCATTCTGGGGCTGTGATAAACTCATTCCTGATTGTACAAGAGTGCATGTCCAGAACAGACTTGCTTTCAAAACAATGGCAAGCTCTTGTCACCAGGCCTTCTGTTAGGCTTTGGCCTTGACGTAGCCTGGAGGCTTCAGTCAAGAGTGTCATAGAAATGAGCTATAGGATAGAATAGAAATGCAAGGAGTCAGCGGGGGAAACTGGTGTGGTATGTTAGGGCACCCTTCATCAGCCAGGGGACTGCTGTGGCTCCTTACCACTATGTGTTAGCCCCATCTGCACCTTATTGGGCACGGGGGAGAAACAGGACTATTTTTTAATATTTTTGCTTTGCTAAATTTAATTTTGTAATATGAAGCAAACACTTGTAGGGGTGATTTTTGTTTCCAGCTGCAATAGTCATCTTGCTACCAAACAAGATTTTTATACAGACCAGTCTGGCAATACACTCCTTACCTATGATGTGTCAGGTCCAGCTTAAACAAAAGCTTGCTCTGAGTGTACAGATGCTCAGGTTTCATCTCTTTCACCTTTGGTATTCCCACAACTGCAATGTAAGTTTTCTTGTTCAAAGTGTTCTTTAAGCAAATTGTGACATTACTCATCTTTCTATTCCTGAGTTTTTCTTCCTGGGCAAAAAGTACTTCTATTTGATTGCAAGTTCTGTCATCCTTAATACAATTTTGTATTTGAAATTTAAAAAAATCTGACTGTGGCTTACTTTTCTTATAATTCCACAATGATTCTTGAGTATGATAATAGTAATGAAAAAGTTGGAATCAATTAGAGAGGTATTCATCTGATATCTGCCATGTCAAACTTGATTCATTAGTAATTTTTCCTGTATGTCTAATAATATCAGGTAGCATTGCTACATATGCATATCCCCTTTAAGAATAAAAGCATGCTGGGTATGCAGCTGATGCTATGAACTTCATGTAAATTATCAGCTGTGTGTTTTAAGTAACCTGATTGGTCGCTCTAAAAGGCGAACAGCCAACGAAGGACTTTGAAGTTTTTGTAGCCATTAACCTATCATAGAAACAGATGCAAGAGAAAGGGTAATTTGTTCTCTCATTTTCCAAAATCCTTGATGTATTGAATAAGGAAGAATCAGGCATGCATTTTTGTTTCCCCAAATGAGAGATGATTGTGGATAGGGGAACATGAAAGGTCTCAAGCAGCTTCAAAATACTACTCCTCTGCATTAGTCAAGATGTAGTGGTAATGTTTTATTAGGGTTTTTTGTTTCCTTTTTTTTGTTTGTTTTTTAGGTCATTTTGAATTTAAAAAATCACCTAAGTTCCACTAAACACCATCAGTTTCCTAAATAGTAGTGCTGTTCTCAAACTTCTAAGATTTAGGAGACCAAGAGTAGCAAATACCAAGTAGCAAATAAATCTCCACTGTAAAAAAGTTAAAGTGATACTTTCTGTTATTAATAGCTCAGCTATGGAGACATTTGGTGGAACTGCAATAAGATATACAACCTGAAGGATGTATTCCTATAATCTTAAATGGGCTGTGACCATACTTAGTTTATTCTCATTCATCCCTGTTTGTTTTCCAGGCATGCATAGAGAAGACCTAGCCTTCTGCTTTAAGGGCAATTTATTTAATCAAAGAAGGCACACAACAAAGTTACTGAGTTCAGGAGACCCTAGATACTGAGAACAATAATTAAAACAGTTAACAATCCCATGGATTCCTTTTACACATTGATGTTCAACCTGTGCACCAAAGACCTTCCTCTGACATATTTCTAATACTTTGAAAAATTCTGCTTTGCAGACCAAAGTAGAAAAATTTGGGGCTTTCTTGACATTCAGGGGTGTCTCAATTAATTTTGTTAAGTCTTTGCTGTTTTCCATGGCTGAAACAAAGGTAGAAGTGAGCACCTTAAGCTGAACATGCCAAATATAATTTTAAAGAAGCATGAATAATTACTAGTGTATGGTCTATATAAACTTACAACACAGTTGAGGGTAGCTGAAACATAATAAAATACTGTAATTAATATTATGCATTTCTGGGTCCTCATGTTTGTTTGATACTATGAGAAAACTGATGATAGCCTCTGAGGAAAGATTCTGCATGGCAACATAAAACTCTCCATTCAGTTTTTGCATGTCCCCTTCAGAACACTGAACTTGAAAGAGCCAGTCTTCCATGGGTAGCTCAGGAATGGCCAAAGGGAAGACANAACAGGCTTCAAGAATGTGACACAGAGGTTAAAATCTAGCTTAAGTATTTGGTACAGGGGTTATAAACTACTTTTTAAATGCAAAAGACTATAAAACTATGTAAAATTACATTAAAATCTACAACTATATTAAGGCTTATGGCAACAGTTTGGCTAATAAAGCATGGCAATTGAGGACAGTCACTTTCTCCTCTTTCGGCTTGCACATTCCAAAATCAGAGACTCCCTCACAGACACAACGTGAAATGATATTTCAGTGTGAAAGGTGCTGTGTTGCCAGGGTAGTGGATATGTAAAAGAGACAAAGGAAGAATCAACACGGATTTTGTGAAACTAAATCATGCCTCAAAATTATTGGAGAGTAGAAAACAGAGGACTGGAGTAGGAAGAAAATCAACAGAGGAGTTTCTCAGAGATCTGCTCTGGGACCATTTCATTTGACATGTTCATCAAGTGTTGACGTGTCTTGAGTCATAGCTCGAACAGTCTTTGGTGTTTTTGAAAGCATTTGACTTTCTAACAAAGAAAGAGCCAAATAAGTTTATGTAGCCAGGAGTCTTCACCATAGAAAAAATATAACTAAGGGAGAAAATAGTGCGGGTGTTCATTATCATATGTAACATAGAAAGGTGGCTAAATCTTGATTGCTCAGTGTTGTTTTCTACCAACAGTAGGAGTACTAACTGAAGATAGGTAGCAAATTCAATGCTGAAGCAAGAGCAAGGCTCAAAGGGTTAACTGAGAGGCTAAAAGATATCTTGCTCTACAAAATATTCACTGCTTTGCCTATGTGGAAGCGTGCAAAAATTGACAGCTCGTTCTGTTCTGCTGACTGGACCTAAGGAGGATACCAACCAGTTACATTCCAACCCACCTAGCAGTCATAAAAAAAGATAAGGGGGACATTTGACGGGCCAAAAGCCAAGGAGTTCTGCAAATCTCAGCAAGCAGGTTAATTAACAAAGAGAGTTGAGAAGTTCAATGCGAGGAAGAAGAGCAGATGACCCCTAGAAGTAAGGCTGAAGGTCAGAAAGACCACTCAAAAGTCGTGCCAAGAGAAGATTCCAGCAGACTCGGCCCCAAGCTCCAGCTAGGCCATGCCTGTACTCCACCTTCTCTGAATATGATAATCAAGTGTCAAAATTGCATGAATATGTATGTTTAAATGATGTACTCACAGATGCAAACTGTATAAATTACCTCATTTCTTGCTAAAACTTGGGAGTGGGCTTGTGCGGTGTGAACTGCCCCGTTCCCCAATGTTGCCTAATAAATACCTTGCTGCTTAAAGATCAAATTGTCTCTAAGCAGTTTGTTTATTCCGAGCTTTTCGGCATCAATGCAAACAAAACAAGGCGGTTCTTCACATGATTTTCAGTTATCTGTGGAACTCTTAAAATATTCACATGAAATTAATGCATATGCTAATGTTGAAAACAATCAGTTTTGAAATGACACCAACTAGTAATAAGAGTATAACTGATTTTGAAACCCTAAATTTGGTATTACCTATATTGTTTTGATCAGCTTCAAATACTAGCATACTTTTAGTCAGCCCGACATGTAAATGTGAGTAAAAGCAGAATCTTAGTTTCTACAGTAAAGATATTTACAGTAAATGTAAAAAAAAATAATTATGCTTAATCCTCAAAACTGGACAGTAACTTGTTCTGACGTTTTTGTGTATATGGAGGTTGAGCAAGTTGATTATTCATTCATTACTTTTCTTTCTTCTTAGAGGTGTGTGTTCATTACATGTGAGCACATCATAGATATTGTGTGAAAACCACTCAGTCTTTTGGATTAACAATATTTGGCACGTTTAATTCTCTTGCATCCTTTGCAGTGATGCTAAATTAGTCCCCAATATTTGCCACAAATTGGAGCTCCATGACACATCATGCATATATGAGCACAAATATAAACAAATATACAACAAACACAAATATAAACAAATATAAACACTATCCGACTGTAAAGTGAACTTCAGTTAGACTAGTTATCTTTCAGTTATCCTCATCTTATTCATTTATTAACTGGTATAGATTAAAAAGATTGGTGGTTTTTCCTCATTATGACTGAAAAATGCAGAAAGTATGAAAACAATTGAAGTTTATATATGTTTCTGCTTTTAAATTAGGAAATATTTTAAATTTAAGAAATAATGTGAAACAAAAAGTTAAAAATCTGAAATTTTGAAAACAGAACAAGTGAAATAAGTATGATGCTGTTTCACAGCACCTTTTTTAAACTTTAGAAGCATCATGGCCTTATTTTGGGAAGCTTGAGTCAGTTTTAATGATAACAGAACCAGTTTAAAAATTTGAGCAAACAGTGCACTTCTTTAACTGTATTTTGTTGTGTGGTTTCCTTTAAACTGAATATAAAGAAACAAAAAAGCAGTACTTTAGCCTGTGTTCTTTCTAGAAAGTACTAGGTTTCCTCTTCAAAGACTGGGGTTTTTTTTCTTTTTTTTTTTTTTTCCTAAAAGAGAATGAAGTATATTCCCATCTCCTAAATGTGTGTGCTTATTCTAGTCTGCATTTTAATGAATTAGAAAATGTCCATTGTTCAGTTTGGCAATGTTTTAATGTATCAGTCAGTATTGTTACTCTTTTTCTGTTCTGAGTTCAGCGAACAGTTGTGGTGAAAGTCAACATATGTTCTTCTGTTGTAAAGAATATAATGCTTACCTCAGCATTAAGCAAAAAATGAGTCGTTGTGGTACATAGCAGAACACCTTCGTCCAAGTCTAAGACAGGAGGAACACATTGCAGCTAAGGAATCTCAGTATACAATTAGTAGAAAATTCCCATTAGATTCAGGGTAGATATGTATTTCTATTTTAAATGAAGTGTCTTCTAGATTTTGAAATTAAATGAATCAGAGATTCCTCCTGTTCCCTAAAGGACTGCATCATGTTATCAGTGTGGTTTCAGCTTTATGTAATGCACTTATCCTCTGCATTTCACCCAGTTGTCACAGCTGCACTGGAAAATTGTGCCATATTCAACTTTTCTGAAGTTACAGGCTCTCAAAAATTTTTTCGTGGTTTAGAGAAACCTGCTTCTCATAGAATAAGAATTTTTGCAGTATGGGGGACAGATTATCTGTACTTCGTATGTGTTTGGTAAACATCCATTGTCTAGACCGGCATGTACAAAAATACGTAATGGCCCCAGAAAATTCTCTGTTTTATAAAAGACATTAGAAGTGGCTACTATGTTTAGAAACCATGGCTTATGCTTGGAAATATATGTAAGCAGTCTGTGAGCTGCTGGATTTTGGTGTTTCTGCGGCATGCTTCTTCAGGTTTCCAGGGATGTGCAGTCTCTCCAGTCTGTTTTAGCAACCCCCACCGCTAACTTCTCCCTCTATATATCTTTTCAGGGAGCATATGGTAGGTGGCATTACTCAGCTAACAGATGTGCCTTTATGATGCCTGCAATTTGTGCTGCACATGCAGGGACTTGCAGTATACAAACAGAGATTGGTAACACTTGATAAGGTCATTATACTGGCTATTTTTGTTATATGTGTCAGCAAACTCCAGGACTAAGAGAACCCAGACCCATATATCTGACAGACCACAATTTTATATGTTGCTTATTGTAGATGGACTGTTAAGATTATTTGATTTACTAGCATTTTATGGGCCCTCTGCTATGCTAGTATGATGGGTACCTTGGCAGTCCCTTTCATTAATATCCCATAATAAAGTATTTATGATACCACCATTGACTCATGAAGATATATTTTACATCTCTGTATAGTATGTTAAAAAGCTGGATAGACATGAGTTTTATGTCAGGGAGTAGTATAAAGGGCTGGATACAGTTAAAATGGTGTGACTGTTGACTGTGATAGTAAGAATGAGGGTCCACTTTAAAACTCAAGAAAAATGCAAGGTTATTGGTCTTCGTTCACCACCAAATGCAGTAAATATTGTGTCAGTGAAGAACATTGAAAATGGACAAGTAGACACTGTCATCATAAATAACATTCATAAATGAAGCCCTCTTAAGGTATTGCTTTATGTTCTTCTGAGTTGTGGGTTTCAGGTGACTCCTGCTGAGACAGGATTAGTCCCATCAGACTCAGTGCTCTTTCCTGCAAATGGCAGTGAAAACAAATGAGGACAGGCCATTGTGAGGCCTGAAAAATCCTATTTATATGCTTTGAAATACAAAGGCACATAACTCACACTAGGTGAAACCTGTGCTCTTTGTGGATGTGCTGAGATGAGTTATTTTAATCTATCACTGGTAGAATAATAAGAAAGTTCTTTAACAAGGATAAAAATGCTACTGGGCAACTGTGTCAAGTCATGTGTCAAGGTTTTGCTCAGCTTTACATCTAAAATCACTGGAGTGGGTGCAGAATAAGCTATGGTACAATGGGGGTTTGTTCTTCATGTATTCTAATAATTGTTTAATAATTGCTGTCAGTTGTGACTCAATATAGAAACCTGTATACATGTTTGGTGTTCTCATATTTTTCCAGGTATGGGTGTCCACAACTTCTGTGGGCAACCTGTTTCAGTGCCCAACCATCCTCTTAGTGAAGAGGGTTCTCATCTAGGTATCAGGACATCCAGCCATTTCCTTTCTCTGTTGATTGTTATCTCCCTTAAAAAAAACATTAGTTTGTGTCCTCCAATCAGACTTTGCACTGCAAGTCACCACACTCTGGGACCAGAAGTTCTGCTAGTTTTCAATCCCCCTCAGCAAAGATATACTTCATCAGCCTGCGGTTCTTACAGGAAAGAGTGCAAACAGCCTTACTGACATCTAATTGGACAATAGACAATACCACTGGTCTTTCCTGATCTAAAAAGCAAATAATTTCATCATAGAAGGTTATGAGATGGATCAAGCATGATTGTAGTTGAAGTTTGGTCTTTTTTCAGATAAACTCTAGAGAATCAGTTCCTTTTTATGACCAGGAACGTACATAACCTATTTAAGATAAATTTTAGAATAAGCAATCAAAACTGAAGAAATAAACAAGCTGACACCTGTAAGAACAAAACCTACTAATGTTAACAATGGAAGGAATGTTGCATAATTCTGGTAGACTAGATAACTTCTAGGGAAAGAATTTAATAGCAGAGAAGTGTTGATTAAAGAATTGTAAACAAAGTAAAGAATACTATAACTTATAATAAATTATTCAAATTTGGTGCTCCAGGGCAGAACTGACTGGTTTTTTGGCCTTTCTTCTTACATAGCATGAAATGGCAATGACTAATTGAATCTACAAAGCCAGCTTAAAAAAATAAAACCAAAATTGATTATATGTGCAAATTACATTGTTGAATTTAGCTTGGTTTCTGAGAAACAAGAAATATATTGCCTTTTGGTTTGACAGTAAACTACACTAATGTTAAACCAACTATCCAGACTCAAAAAAAATTGACAAGCATCAGATACATACTCTGGCATATTGTTTTGTCATAGTCAGCTCCAGTGTGAGTCCTCATCACCACATTATAGCACCTGCCTCTTCCCTTCTATCTCTCTTTGTGACATCAGGCAACCTCCAGTCCAGTGCACAGTGAGCCAGATTAAGGAGTAGGAGAGATACCATTCAAGGTGATTGGTCACTGGAATAGGTTCCCCAGGGGACCCGTCAGGAAACCAAGCCTGTCAGAGTTCAAAGAGCACCTGGGTGATGCTCTTAGTCATACAGTTTAGTGTTAGGCAGTCCTGTTAGGAGCAGGATGTTGGACTCGATTATCACAGGTCCCTTACAACTTGAGATATTCTATGGATCTGTGAGTCTCTGATTCTCAGCTCAGCCTTGTAGTTATGTTGCTTTCCAGAGATAAGTTGGGATGTGTTTAAATAGAGAAGTCTCACACATTCAGGGTGAAAGTTCTGCATATAGATATGATATTAAAGACAAGTGGCTGTGCATTCTTCTAATTCCTTTTTTACAGGAAAAAAGCACCTCCAACAGCACTGTGCCAAGGCACAAAGCCTTCTGACTGGTAGGAATGTTTGAACAGATCTGAGAAGGTCACTTTGGAAACATTACTACCTCTTTCTTTGGTTCCTTTTGAAGGTAAGGTGTTAGACAGATTTCGCCTTTCAGGGCCTGTTGGCATGATAAACTTTTGAGCCAGGGAAGAAAGGATCCAGGACTCAATTACTGCTAAAATGTTTGCTTTTGAGGTTATATGTTTGGATTTCTGTACCTTTGTGATTCTGCAGTGTGCTCTTTTACAGACATGCAACGTGTGGAACCAAAATAATTGCCTTTTTAATAGTATCTAAAAAGATTTCCTAAGTAACAGCATTCATCAGTTGCAGCCACCTACCAGGTTCTCAAAATCTTATTCACTCCAATCACTATTACAATGTATAAACACAGATACTGAGTACGTTAAAGGGGCCTGAAGTCCGTGGTATTGAAAGTGTGTTCGCTCTGGACAAGGATCTGCCACTTTTATATTCTCCTTCATATAAAAGATATGGAATCATCATCCCTGGAACTGTTCAAAAAATATGTAGAGTTGTTGCTTAGGGTCAGAGTTTAATGGTTGACTTGGCACTGTTAGGTTAATAATTGGACTTGACCATCTTAGAGGCCTTTTCCAACCTTAGAGATTCCCTTTCCAGAGAAACTGTTTTTATGAGTGAATAATTGGATTTACATAACTTGTCAGTGCTATAAAGTGATCAAACTGGATCCCACTTTAAACAACATTTCTAAAGGGTGTTTTTTCAGAAGAGTCTGATCTTCCAGCTCATTTTCAGCTTGCGATTGAAATACTGCCATTTTTCCATTTGCTGTGCCAAATTTACAGTATTCTCCCATGTGCCTAGTTATACAATGCTCAAGTGGTGAGAGTAATAGAATTCTGAACCAGCTAAGCACTCGGGTTTCAAAGTAAAAGTAAAAGTAACCCTGTAAGTTGTACTTTTGTCAGGCATCTCATCATCGCGTGTCCCAGGTGAGGGTTTCTGGTCTCCAGAGAACAGCTAAAACAGAGAGTTTCATTTACCTTACAAGGGAAACACAGTGATCAAGTTCAGACATCATTACCACCACACCACAGTAGAATATGAACAAAGCTGTAAATGGAGAGACTTGGCATTGGACTGAATCAAAGATAAGAGTTTTTAAATGGTTCTGTTTCTCAATCCAGGGCTTAGTTGCTAAGCAAATTAATAAAATACCTACTCATTTCTTATATAATTTTATAGCACTTAATATCTAAGTGTCATGAAGAAATTAACTAAAATTAAGGGACTTAGGAAATATTTCAACCTTAGCAACTACATGACATAGGACTTTATTTAAAAGGAATAGAAAGCAGCTGAAGCTTGAAAATAATGCTAAACACTAACCCAGCATAAAATATTAGGCTGTATATTTTAAAGCTTTTGCACTAATACAGTGCATTATAAAGATTAAATTTAAGCCAATGTGAGTCACTGCATTTCTCCTTTATTCCTTGTGGCATACTAAATATTGAGTTTTCGATAGATGTAATGATAATACAGTATTCCAAGGCTTTCTATGTTTATATAGAGGACAAGGAATAAAAACTATCTATCTAATACAGTTACTACATGCACCATAGTTATTGTAGTGAGAAGTCAGAGTGAATAAACGACAAGACTTTCCCAATGCTATGCTTATCAGAGCTGGATTTATACTGATTTCTACACAGAACTTGGAGCATTCTTCAAATTTATGTACCAGCATATTCTCCATTTAACAGATGAGGGTATTGCAGTCCCTCGTAAGAAAATGTTTTGAACACTGTAAAAATCTGTGGTTTAATCTCAAATGTTGCTTAACTGTGTAATGATGGGCTATGGCATTCAATTGGAATCACACAGTTTGAATGAACATGATTCAATACATAAACACTGATAGTAAAATAGAGTGCAAACATATTTATATGCAACTACTGCATAGTGATCATTTTCTTTGTAAAAATTTGCATTCAAAGATCAAGCAGTGATGAGACACCAGCTCTGGGAATGCAATACAAGTTTTCTGAACACCAGTGCTATACACAAATATTGTGCTACACTGGCTCTAAAATGCAAACAGACCTTTCCTTGTGGAAGTCCTCTTTTACCTATACTGCTTCAGATTGAGAATTCATGTAATTATGTAAAATACTTTCCCCAAGAAAGATTAAAATTATGTTACACTGGGAAAGTTCCAGAATATCTCTGATAATTGTTTCTATGCATATAACATTTTGTTTCAGCCTATAGACTTATGCAATTAATACAGATTTTTTTCCAGCAATTTTATAATAAAATTCCCTTTCTCAATGCTTGGTTGAAGTGGAGAAATTCTATTGTCAATTTCTGAGAAAGATTAAAAAACAGCCCCAGCACAGAGGAGAAAACCAGTAAATGGAACTTTCTTCCAGGCATTCTAACCATTAATAATTGAAAACCCTTACAATGATCTGAGCAAGATTACTAGTATAGGTTTTGAAAAATAATCTGCTGTGTTACTTTCCCACTAACCATGTCTGCACTGCTGACTGTATCTGGCCCCTGTGCTATTCAGACATCACAACAAAGCGCATGGTTCCTACAGCCCCGAGTCCAGGGAAATGTAGAAGCCTTGTGCTATCCTGTTTCTGCAAAGAAAATATTTGTATCTTGGGAAAGAAAGATAGCTTGATTTGAAGCAGCACTCAAGGGATCCTAGAACTTGATGGAAATTGTATAGCTTTGTGTTCAAGTGATTTTTAAAAATAGTAAAAGCATGGCTACAGCATAATTACAGCTAAGTCTGTCTGCATTCTGATGCTGGAAACAAGATAAAGCAATTTTCCCCTAAGAGTAGTCTGAATGTAGATTTTGTGATACTTTGTATACTTGCACAGTGATTTCCTGTATTTTGCAGGACAGGATTTTTACAGTATTCCCAAACACTTTTGCACTCTTTTTGCGACTTTCTTTTCTAGAATAATGCTAGTAACTTCTTCATTTGCTCTCCATTTTGGGTCATGGAGACTTTTTCACCAGTTCTCACTGAATTATGAAAGTATTCGCCCTTTTCCCTTCTATTGCACAGGGACAGAAAATTAATACAATGGTGATTCCCCCTCCTCAGTCTCTTTTTTTCCCCTCAGGCTTACAGGTAGACTGTCTCACGTTTCAGATGTGTACAACTGTCTCCTTCTTCTGGCATCCAGGCCCTATATGATAACTTAGATTACATGTTCAACACTTTAGAAACTTGGTACTTTTATGTCTTCTCTCTCTGTTCCATGGAGCCACAGAAATCTTTAGAAGATGGTCAAGATTGTGGCTGAGCTTTCTATCCCAGCAATACAAAACTTTACTAAGACCCTGTTCAAAAGGTCTCTCTTCCCTGGGTTTTAGTCTCGGTGTCACGATCTCTCATTTTTGTTAAAAAGATTTAATGGTACACTTTGCATAATATATGTGGCTCCATTTTTTCCCCCAAAAGATTACATATGTGGTTTGGTGGCTGAAATTGGAACACCACATGTTCCTGCAATCTGTCTATCTCTGACAGCTTCATTTCTTTATTCAGTGGCTGCTCTGGTGCTTATAGAGGTGTCAGAAGAAATTGTCTATCATACGTGTGGGTTTGTCACTTGTATGAATCAGTTTTATCACAGCTCTAGAGCATCCCCAGAGACAGTATTAGCTGCTTTGGTTTTAATTACAAAGTCATTCTTTGTGTTTCTCAATACAGTCAGCCGTGTAACCAATCATAGAATCACCTTGTCCAAAATTTAGAATACAAATACTGAAATTTATCCATCTTTCCTTTGAATTGATTTGTGAAGTTCCCAAAAGGGTCTCTAGCATTCATCCCATTTGCCATTCATCTATTTCTAAGATATCATGTCTATCCCAGAAACAGTCCATGTTTTAGCACATCTTGTCACAAAGCACATCCTCGTCACAAAGTGCCTGAAATAAGGCTAAGAGATTTAATACAGAATTGCGGCTTAGCTGAAAGCCAGGGTTAAAGAGATACATATTTTTTTGACTGAATCTTAATTGTGTGTGAAATAGAAACAAATTCTAGATATTTACTTGGGAATACATAGCAATCCAAGAAACTGAACTCAAGCTCTGAAGGAAATGTAAAGCTTTGTCAAGGTATCTTACTGTTTCTTAATGTATATGAAGGGCTTTTTTGTTGTTGGTTTTGTTTGTTTGCTTTTAGATGAGCTATTTAACAAGTGGGATGGAACAGTCATGACATTTTAGCTTCTTTTGATATTTGCAGTTAGCTAGTACAGGGGTATTTCAAAATTTTTCAACACCCAGGAGTAATGTGGTCATGTAGTCAGATATTTATTTGATGTAGACCTGTTTACTTGCAAAGAATGCACACAAAATTCTATTTTCTTAGACCCCCTTACAGTTAAACAGTAAAAGGCTATTTCTTTGCCCAAAGTTTCAAGTTTTATTCTAAGTAGAATTCTACCACTTTTAAATATGTGATTCCTACTCCTACTTGTTGTCTTTAGGCTGCTTTTTTTTTCTCTGTTTTGGAGAGTTCTTTGAACATTCCTGAAAGACACTTCCATCAAGTGAAACCCAGTAAATTTCTAGCACCCATTTCCCCTTTAGTCTTCTACTTCATCTATTACTTGGATAGAGGATGCTAGTGTTTCAAGTAAAAGGAAATAAATCTTTTATGCCTCATCTTAAATCTATTATGAATGATAGGCTTGCCCCATCATCCACAAATTTTCATCTATTTTATAATTTCAATCTTTTTAAAAATGAAGTAGTTCCAATCTGCTTAACATTTTAACCTGTGGCAACAATCAGAATATAATCTTCAGGCTTTAAATGTTCACTTTACTTCGCTTTTATAATATTTGAAAAGTATGTGTGGTAGATGTGATATCTAGGATGGTATGGAGTGGCATCTAACTTTGATAGCTAATTTTCATCCAGCTTTAGAGTGATTTAGTGAGTAAGTTGTCCTAAAATGAGTGCCTGCAGACTCTGAAAAGTAACAGCAAAGCTTTTGAAGGCCTTGAGTCTAATGTCTAAAGCTAGGCATAACGTGAAATCAGGCAATTTAGAGTTTATCCTAGAGTTTATCCTATGTGTGCCCTCCCCATGGCCTGGAATGGTTCAAAAAGCAAACTGCCCGGATCAGTATGTTTAAGGGTCATCCTGATAGGAGTTGGTTAATTTGCTACAGAAGCAAACTTTTTAGCAAAGTCAATGTACAAAAATTACACTGTAATAACTGCAACCCAAAAATATTTTAGTATCTTCCAGCACACTCCCTCTTAAACCCTCTAAAAATACTCCTTAATCGCTCCAGCTGCAAATGGCGTCAGCGTGATTATTCTGATTACATCATTCACATGTAGTTCATATGTTTATACAAAACTTTCTTGGCTTTTATAAGATGACTTTTGTAACTCCATCATGTTTGAATAGAAAAATAGCATAGAAACTGTATGAAATTTACAAAGGACAAGAACTACATATACACAAATCCTCACAGCAATCTTTCATCCATGGCTCCTACTATGAGAAACTTTTCTGCTTAGGTTCTGTAATGGTTCTTATTATCAAGGACAGCTATTCATACTTTGCAACACTTGGCATTTATGTGGTAAATCAAGACCCATGACTGAGAGGTATCCACTGTAAAGTCATTTATAGGAGTGACAGCAATATAATAACTAATATCAACCAGTGTTCATGAACTGTTATTCCTGGCTAGCACTACTACAACCATCTGGCTGATATTCATTGTTCTCCACCTCATTCTTGCCGTTATATTGTCCTCCTCCACCTTTTCAACCCCAGCCAACAACTCCACTAATACAGCAACAAATTTACTGGCAAGGTCTGCAACAGCTGAGCCCATCCCAGTTGATTTCTGCCAGCCAGCCAGCTGGTGAGCTGGAAATGATCTGAGAACTGGCTGTAATGCCACTTTACAGGCCAAAAAGAGAGTCTGCAGTATTTGCCTTAAAGAGGTGTTTTTCCTTTGCTATGACATTGCTCGCTGTTCATAGTTATTGGCATAGAAAAGTTAATATGGAGGACTGGAAAGAGAAACATAAGGGAACCTGCTAGCCCCCTTAGGGAAGTGTACTTGAAGAGGAGGAAAGTATTTTCTAAAGCCGAATGAAGAATTCTTCAAAATACAAAATTGAGAATAAATGTTAAAACATTTCACTCATTTCCATAGTTTATATAATACTGATGACAGTATTCAATTTAAATTAACTGTATGGGCAAAAAAATTGATATCTCAAGTCTTTGTGCTATTGACTACTTCTAGTTTTACTATGCATACATTCTTTTCTTTGCTATCTCCCCACTGCTTGTCTTAAAACCTCTGTTTTCATACTGTTTTGCTACATTTCTTTTCTGCTACATTTATTCTAGTACATATTTAGGAAAAGATGAAGTTATGAGGCAACCTTGTTTAATTCAGGTGCCCTTTTCCAGTCCTGGGAGTATTTTTCTCTCCTCAGATCTGTTGGTATATATCTCTAGTGACATAAAAAATAGGTTCTTAGAGTGTTAGTTACCTCAGTGCTTCAATTTATATTGTTCCAATACACTGAGTGATGCCCATATTAATAAATTATGAAGTCATTTGAACCTGACCTCCCCTAGCAAGGTGATTGCCCAGACATTCAGTTACGGTCATCAGACTCTCTTCTACTTTAATAAATATTTAATTTTAATCTATATAGCATGGAATAGCTCAAACAGTGTTGTATTCCTTGATGACTTTTTAGGAGAAATTTGAAATCCAGCTTTTAAGTCCAATGAGTGTTTAAGAGTAAAGCATGTAGGTTAGTATAATATTGAAGGAAAGCCTTTCCAAGGATGAGGAAGGAGAAAGTTATGCTTAACTCAAATTGTTAACAATAATTATTTACTGCATAGCTCCATATCACATACTCCAGCAAGTTCTTGATTTCATCACCAACCTCTTTAAGGAATTTTTATCTTCACAAACAGAACATACAGAGAAAACAAGGTTGAAGTTGAGAATGAGGTAGGGTATGCCCCCTCAGTAAGAGAGGGAATGGAACACATGTCTAAATCAAAGATAATAATAATAAATTTAAAAAACCCCGAAACATAAAACAAATAATCAAGAAAACTTCTGTGATTTAAAATTACCAAAGTCACCACTGTGCATATGCATTTCCCAAAGACGGTGACAGTTCTAGAAAACATGTCTCTCCAGTTCTCCAAGTCTTGTTATATCATGATGGGGAATCTGAGAGTGTTTTAAATCTCGATGAACTTCACAGGGAATAAGTACTTCCAACCCAGATGATGTTTCCACAGACACTTCACAAAATGTTTAATTTCTCAAGGCAAGTGTGTCCTGTACAAATTGTGATGTAAGTTGTGGAGCAGTGAAATTGCAGTGAAACCATGGTGGCAGTCTTTCCCGCTTGCAAAGCTCTGTGGAATTGTGGAATCAAGCCTCTGTGGGAACTCTGAGTGTGTTACTCAGGCATAGTGTCATCTCTGTGTCTCAGGAATGTGTGTGGAACTTGCTTGCTCGGGGTATAATTCTCTTCAGAAGCTACTTAGAAATTCTGTACAGTAATGATTTTTTTGCCAATAAATTACTGAAGTCATTTGTATCTACCACTGTCCCAGTATGATAATCACTGAATTGACTTTCACCTTGGTATTACACTTGGTGTTTAAACAACAGCTGATTTTTTTAAGCTCCAGAGAAGAGAAAACTCATGCTTTTGACCACTAGCCTACTACTCTAATCCCTATAAAATCATGAGATTCTAGCTAAAAGAAAAGAAATCTGTTTTTACTTTATCTGTAATCAATATAAGAAAATGAAGAAACTACAGCATTTTTTGACATTAGGGATTGTATAAAATATTGCATCTGCAGCCCAGTTGCCAGCACTTTGTCCTGGGATTTCTGCCAAAACAGGAGGCTGTTCAGTGGTAATTAACATTTTTCATCCCAATATCATTGTTGATGAGTCCCCACACAGTTTCAAGTACAGCTGCCTGCTACAGTAGTTCATTACAAACACAGGACTTCTGCTGACTCTCTTTCCTTCTGCTCTACTTACCATGGGCACTTTTCCCTTCTTCAAAAGAGTCACGCAGTTTCCTTCTTGCCAGACTTTGTGCGGTAACCCCATCATCTCTTATTTGAAGATCTGTGCATTGGGTTTGGCTTCATCCAATTGAGCATTTTTTGCTTTTAGTATATCTTTCATATTTTGTTTGGATCTGTTTGACTTCATTTATTACTGGACTGATCCAACCTTGAGCTAGACATCCTTCACCCCTTTTGTTAAACTGTTTGTCCATTCAGTTTGGTGCTCAGATTAGCCCGATCAGATCCTGATGCATTTCAGCCTGGCTCTTCTGAAATTCCTTGGCATCACTTCTCTGCAAGCTCTTGGAAGCTTTGCTAAAACTAAATGGAAGGCTAAGCAATTACAAGTGATGTAGTGATGTGAGCAACTGTTCTTGAGGATACATTATATAAATGGTCAGCATGAAACACAGCAGTAACTAGCTAGGATGAGAAAATTGCTTAGAAAAATGGAGGCTTGTTATTTTCCTCTAAAATTGCTAATAGAGAAATCAAAAGGGCATATTTTTAAGCAAAATTATTAACTTTTACTATATTTTATCTGTGTTTTACTATTCAACTTCCTGCTTCCACTGGAGTTATTATTACTTAATGATTGATCTAGCCAGGGACCAAAGTCTGTGCTTCAGCAACATACCTGTTTCAAACATTCTATGAACTAAGCATAGATGAGAAAAAACAACAAAGGGAGTTTAAGGAATCATAGACACAAATCTGGGCAGTTTTACCAGACACCTTCCTAACAGGATAGCAGTCTAAGCATGAAATGCTTTCTTAGGGTATTTTAAAAAAAAGGGAACAATCAAATTATGAAGTTGAGCAAACTTGACAGATTAGCAGGGTAGATGACCTTTCAGGAGTGGAGACAGAAGCAGCAAGGTAGGTGGAGCCAGGTCATGTGTGCTTTTTAAAGCAAAGACAAATTATTTGATTTTTGCTGCAATACAAACCAGAAAGCCACACAGGCAAGAAAATGTAGGGGTGACCTAGAAAAATTATCTTTGCATCACTTCTCTCAATGGAATGTCAAAAGATCTGTTATGGTCAAAGAAGGGTTCTTACATTTCTGTCTGGCAGCAACATTCTCCTTCTTTATTAGAAAAGGGTACACCCAACTATGAAAAAAGAAAAAAGTACAGAATTGACAACAGATGAATAGTAGTACAAGTTGCAAAGTGACTCTTTGACAAGCACTGTTTCAATAAACAATCCTGAGAAACAGGTAAATGATCATTTCTGAAACGTATTGGGGGAAATCGGGAACTCTGACATTAAGGGAAAGGGGAAAAATTAATGAGGAAACTTCCTGAATCTAGATAACATTAGTCCAGAATCTATTCATATATGGCTTGAACAGATGTGCTGTAATTTAGCTTGGAAGTAATTAACTGTAAAATGCAGTCCAGTTAGGCCACATGGGTTCTAAGCAGGCCCAGAACTTTAAGTGTGGTTATGTGAATTATTGCCTTAAACTGTAATGGATTCTACTGTAGGACTGATAATGTTTGAGAAAAGCAACCTTAAGATGTATTCAATATTTACTTCCTATCAAGCAATATGTACCTCTCTAAAAAGTCTCCAAGCACAAAGGAAGAGAAAAGGATATGTCAAGGATCTGACACCAAAGAGGACTTGATAACCAATTTTATTATAATAGCTGTTAACTTCT
Source organism: Scytalopus superciliaris (assembly GCA_013400415.1). Classification (NCBI taxonomy): domain Eukaryota; kingdom Metazoa; phylum Chordata; class Aves; order Passeriformes; family Rhinocryptidae; genus Scytalopus; species Scytalopus superciliaris. Next base: position 86,608 of record VXBX01003086.1, on the reverse strand, counting down.
CATGTTTTGGAATTGTTAGCGAAGGGAGGCTCATCAATCATAAAGCTTTCACTTGGACCCTTTAAATGTCCAAAGACCAGCACTTAATAAGGATCTCACTCAAAGCAATTAAATATAGTGATTAAAAAACAACTCAGTGTTCCTGAATTCTGCATATTTTTGGAAAAGCGTATTTCCACAACTTTCTGATTCAATGATAAAAGGAAAAAAGAAAAAAGAAGCATTTACTTGCAGCCAATGTACTTCCAAAGAACTACAATTAGAATAACTGTAAAAGTAGATATTGTAGGTAATTCTGTGGTGCTGGAGGAGATAGACAGAGGCAGGAAGTCTCCTGTAAATCTCAGAACAGTGTCTGGTACACAGGGTTTATATGGGACGCAACAAATCCTTCCCCAGGAAATATCATGGTTTCAATGTCATCAGTGACAATTAGCAAAACTCCTTAGATCTCAATTCTTCAATATAGTCCATATGCAGAGCCCTAATGTCATCAGTGGATGATTTGGAGAACCATGCCCACAACTCCACAAGTCTCTTGAAAAATTTTTATACACACAAAAGTTATTTCAAGAATGAGTGATGCCACTCAACAGTCAAGTGAAAAAGCAGATTTTTTTCCTGCTATCATTTTGATTGAAATGACTCAGCCCTGTTGAAAGCAATGAAAATGAATCAGACATATTTATGAGGTAAGGACTCTACAGTGTCTGCAGTCATTAAGATCCTTCATTTCTCTTGTTCAAATCAAAGTACCTGTCATTCTCCCTTGAAGCTCCAGCTGCTTCATGGAGCACCCTCTAGTCTCAAAGAAAAGGTTCTTTTCATAAAGCGCAATAAAATTTTGTCATTTTATATCTAAGGTGACTGGTTTTGACAGGATAAAATCTCGTTTAGAGATCTAAATGATTTCAGACATTTTCAGGTTTTTGTTGACAAAAAAAAAAAGAGAGAAGCATTAAGCCTTACTTTTGAGACCATGTTTGCATTAGACACATTTTGAAATTGGCTAAAGCCTGAACTAACTACCAACATCTGACTGAGAAGAGGCTCTGTAATAGTCTGAGGGAGTATCCTCTGAGGTCAGAAAATATTTTTCTAATAAGCATATTCTTTCACAGATTCTCAAACATCTAACCAAATCTATTTACATTTACAGTTCTTTAAAACAGTGTAACATGTGAATGTTGACCATTAAAACTTTGTTTAAGGTGACGGAGAGCAGTGTGAAAAGCAGGCTTGCTCTGGTATGTTCTTCACCCTTCACTATGGACATAAATGAAAGTGCCATAACGTATTGTGTTGCCTGAGGTTGTGAATAAATGCTTTCTCCTAAGGTGAAAGTATGCAGAAGTCCTGAGATTAGTATTTTGTGGCACTATCCTCTGAAGAGAAAAGATCTTCTCCAAGCAATACTGGTGAGGAGTGCAACATGCCAGGAACATTCTCTATGCCAGGAAGGGACTGAATCAGGATTATTTGCCTCCTTTGATAGTTCTCCCAAGCTCTTCCAGAAGATGGCACATCCTCAAAGCTCCCTTGGTTGCTTTATATCACAGAGGAAGATACACAACATGTCCTCCATTTCATAAGATTTAAATATTGTTCTAATGAGCCGCAAAACAGCCCTTATACTGCTGTAGCATCTTATACTATCTGAACTGAAAAATATAATAAAACCAAATAATTATGACCTGGGTCCAGATGCCCACCACATGGAGCCTAGGGGAGACCTATGGCCAAGTGCAGTGTAGATTGGACAGCAGCCAGGCAGTGCTTCTTGTCCTGAGGACTGAAAGATGTTCTCTTGTCCTGTTTTAGTTTACAGCATATACATAACCTTACACTCACAGACGAGTATTCCAAATGCCAGAGGGTGATTTAAACTCTCCACAACAGGAGGAGGCAGCCTGAAAACACCTCCTCACACCCACCAAAATCATCACAAAATTATTCTTCAGACAGAGCTGTGAAACTAAAGTATCTTTCCTCACATCTTATCAGTATGAAACAAATGTTTTGGGTTTATGCTTTGCACACATTTAAGATACACAAAGCAAAACAGTATGTTTATTCTCCAGAGTTTATTTTGTGTCTGTCAAATGTAATGCATTTTTAATGTGCAATTAAATGTTTTGATAAAAAATACATAAGCGTAGTGTCACATCATTCAAAATTTCTCACTCTACAGATTATTCTAACTTTATTTGAAAGAGAAGTACTAAATTCAATGAAATTGTTAATGAAACTAACTAAAATTGCTAAGTTTCATCTCTATCCAATGAAAAACCATCCATGTGCAAAATTAACTGTTATGTGACTATTTTCTTTTTAAATTTTTGCATTAAAAATCAAGGGAAGGGTAAAGGATATCACTTTAATCATCTTTCATGGAAAAGCAGCATGTTCCATAAGAAGCAGGAAGCTCAAGTTGTCTGATCAGAAGTCTGATGCAGGAGCAGGCAGACTGCCGGAGCCCCTCCTGTGTTTCTGAGGAATTCTCTGCTGGGATCAAGAAAGGGTGTGGCCTTCTTTTGGAAGAAAGCAACTAACTTCCCCCAGTTGCCAAGGGAACAGGATGAAGGAGACAAGACTTTATGTCTATTTAGTCCACCTTACAAGCAGCCTCTGCTGGGAAAGGGGTCTTCATACACTGTTTTGGTGGTGTGTTCGCTCAAGGGATATTGAATTAGATACACAAAAGTTTTAGTAACATGTTGGCAACACAAGAGTCAAGTCCTTATGCTTCTTTAGTAATCAAAACGGTCCTGCATTTCCATAACATCTGTTACAGGCACCCATTGCAGGGTACAGTCTCCTCATCATGCCCCATTAATCCTCTTTTTGTGCAGAATAAATTGAGGCACAGAGAGGGTTTAGCTTTAAATCATGCACCCAGTCCACATCAGACACACAAATAGGATCCAGAACTGATGAATACTGGTTTACATATTTGGGGTAGGGGGGTTGTGTGTGAACAAAAATGGAAGAAATTAGTTTATTTTCAAATAATTAGTAGTCTCAAATTTATTGTTTGCAGGTCAGTGGCTTTATTACATGAGGGCACTAATCTGTAGTGACCAGTGACAGGATTTGAGGGAATGGCCTGAAGTTCTGTCAGGGGAGGTTTAGGTCGGATATTAGAAAAAGGTTCTTCACCCAGAGGGTTTGGGCACTGGAACAGGCTCCCCAGGGCAGTGGTCACAGCACCAAGCCTGACAGTTCAAGAAGCATTCGGATGATACTCTCAGGCACATGGTGTGACTCTTGGGAACGGTTCTGTGCAGGGCCAGGATTTGGACTCAGTGATCCTTGTAGGTCCCTTCCAATGCAACATATTCTGTGATTCTGTGAATATTAGAAATTATACAGGAAAGGCACAGATTCTTGGATTTGAGACACAGCAGACCCACATTCAGCACTGTTAAACATTGTTTAACAGGAGTGAGTTTTGTTCCCCTTCCTCAGATTTCCTGATTACTTGTTATCTCTAATTATTTCAGAAATCACATTCTTGAGAATATTCAAGTATTCATGAGAAACAGAGTCAAAGTTTAAATATAAGTTCCTCCCTGAAATGTTCATTTATATCTGAGAAGAGAAAGAGCAGTGCTGCTGAATGGATAAAAAAATGGAAATTAGTCATACTTAATCTTAAATGTAGAATTTCCTTTGGTTCCTTACTGTGGCAACGATAACTGTTCTAGAAATGCTTCAAGGCCAGAGGTTGCCTCCAGCAGAAAGGAAAAAAAAAGATTCTCCATGTGATTTTGAAACAGAGAATACAAACTTGGTTTTTATTGTTCCACTATCTTGTTCAATCACTGTAAACAATTTTCCAGGATTGAATTCAAGTATTACAAGTTCAGAGACAGATAACATACAAGATAGGATTAATGAGATTCACCTAATTGGTGGAGATAACATACTGAATAGCTAGGTATTTTATGGTAGTGCTGATAAACAAGATCAATAGTACAGCCAGAAAAGTGGAAAACTAGTATCATCATCGTTTATCTGCCATGTAATGTAAGTACTTGTCATCATGATGTATCTTCAGAAAAGCAATATTAATCCATTCCCTACACCAAAATCCCAAAAATTCACTTCACTCTAAAAAATACTCTGCTTACTCATGGAAGTGCTTTACTAAATCTTAATATCCAGAAGTGGCAGAAACTAATGCAGTTAAAATAAAGATGTAAAAGAGAACAGCAGCAGGGATAAACACAAAGAATTTACGATAATGAAAGAGTGTGAAGAGAAGAAAATTCAATGGATTGAAACAAGAAAGCAAGTAAATAAATAAAAAATTAGTGGACAATGGAAGAATAATAACAGTTTCTTGAAGAGAGTAAGCAATAGGCAGAGAGCGAAGAAACAGTTTATCCTCTTAACCACGATAGTGGGAAATTGGAGCTGATAGATTAAAAAGAATAGCATTAGACATTAAATAAACACTTTGGGTTCATTTAAGGAATGGAAGTGGAGATTTACTTAAATCAGGGATCAAAATCAGAGGGATAAGAGACAAGGAATTGGAAAACACAGATAATGTTTGAACTGTTAACTAGATCAGAACTGCTAAGTAGATTAGAAAAACTTAGAGATCTGAATGATTATCTGTACCCTACAGTAAACAGATGAAATAATAGAAAAAATTTTTGATAGCAATTTCAGTAACTTGATAGCAGAGAGGTATTAGGATCTAGCAACTAAAAGTGCATTCTATTGTGAACAACACATGGAAGGCCTCCACTCAGTATGTGCTAGTCAACTAAATAAACAACATGATCACGGATAACAATATAACAGTATTTTAACATGATCATAAAAAGTCAAGAGCATGCCCCCCACTGGCACATTCTACTCAGCAGATTTTGCTTCAGCTCTGAAACGATAATAAAGAGATGGGGCTCAAAGATGAGGATGAGAATAATGATAAACTCGAAAACAGTCTCATATGAAGCACCAAGGGAAAATGGGGTTTTCAGAACACACACTTTAACCAGGAAACTTAGTGCCTTAAGCGGCAGTGTCATAAAAATTGTTAAAGACATTGATAATAATGAAGGTATGACTAATAAAATATATAAAAAGGCAAAATTTTGAAAGGAATTTGAGTTTCCATTTTTCGGGACTTAAGCAATGCCTACTTATAGGGCTTAGAAGGAAACTGTATAGTTGACAACTATCACTTTTTTTGTACATGAGTACATGAGTCACATAGTTTGTAGAGTGTTTCCTGAATACAGAAAGCTCATTAGTGAGGTCTGCTCTGGTCTCATTGGGTCATCGTATTTCTTCATTCTAGTGTATGCCCTGTTGATACTTAATGAAAAGCAAGGTCAATGACAAATCACAGACCAGTATTCTTAACACAGCACAAACCTTTCAAAAATACTTTATGAACCTCAGCTCTGAAACACACTGAATAGGAGGCAGGATTTATTTTATGAGTGAATGTCTTTGCTAAAAAGACATTTCATTGATGAAGCTTAAATTTGTGATACAGCTTATAAAGACCACTTGCAGCAGTGTCATGTAACTATCAAACAAGCCTGTGATTTCTAAGATGTCCCTTGCAAAAACTGACAATGAGGAAGCTTAGGTCATCCTTGTATTTCATGGAGGTGTATCCCCACAGACCAGTTTGGCAAAAAATGCGATGCTACTGCTCTATCAGTTGTTGTTAAAATTACATCAAAGGCCAAATTCTTATGCAGTGCAGCATTCTACTACTAGCTGCTGTGTTGACTGGTTCAATTCCATAGCCAGGTCTTTCTTAGGTAACCTTATCTGTGTCTCCCGCAACACTTGTGGCAAAAAGCCATGAATTTCCTATTCTAATCCTTCAATGCTAGCTGGACCTTTCATCAGCAGATAACATTTGTGACTTGACGCAGAACTGAGAAAGCTGATGTTGTGACAGCCTTCAAAGGCTAGAGCAATGTAATTTTTGATAATAGCCATCCTTGAGTGCTTTCGTCTCCAGTCATCACCTTTCCACTGTTGTGTTGCTTTAGTGCAGTTTTGTGCCTCTTGTCGAAATGTAGCTACATGACATATCTTGTTTTGCCATGCTGACTGTTTGATTTCACACGTTATCTCTCATTCATGCATGTCAGTAGTACCTTGCATTTGTATAGTTGCTGTCACAACCTGTTCACGTTACCCACTATCAGAGCTTGTTTCACAGCTATAGGAGTTGTCTTTGTTGGTTAAAGCTAAATATGCGGGAGATGGATGAGCTGTCCACCTTCTTAGTTGCTCTTTTGCTGGAAGTCTTAGAATGAGGAGCATATGTAGCCTGTCTCCTAAATTCCAACCATTGCAAACAGCTATGAAAAGTACTGCACCAACTTACACTGCATTTGACATGTAGGTTACAGGGATCATTACCAATCTCTTTTGTCAGTTAAAGAAGTTTCTGTAATACCAGACTGTGCTGACTTGACTGTATATTTTCCTGCTTTTCTCATCTGCTCCAGTTCATGCATTCTTTAAATACTACCCCTGACTTCCACTACAAGAGCAGCCACTATGTGCAAGAGGAGCATGGAAGTTATTGCTATTGTTTGCAACCTACTTCTCATGACCTAGTTTCTGTAGTTCTCAAATTAATTTTCTTAATCCTTTACTTCTCTAATGACAGTCTGGCAGGAACAGCACAGATATGTCTTTTACAAAATATTCTCTTTTGCTGGACATTCTTCATTGTGCTTGCTTAGGCAAACCACAAATTGCATTGTTGCTTCAGCTGAGCTGCAAAGTAATAGCATAAAGTCACAGAATCATAGATTGGTTGAAGTTGGAAGGTTGCTCTGGAGGTCATCTGGTCCAACCTTCTGCTGAAGCAGGACCACCTAGGGCCACGTTGCCCAGGATTGTGTCTGCATGGCTTTTCAATATCTCCAAGGATGGAGACTGCACAGCCTCTCTGGACAACCAAGGCTTGGTTACCCTCACAGTGAAATAGTGTTTCCTTGTGTCAGCTACATTTCCTGTTTTCTCAATATGGAAAGGAGACAGAAGGAGAATATTGAATCAGACACCTCTGAATATGATTTCTTACATATTTTTATTATTCTTGTTTCCTTTCTCTGTCTGTTTCCCCTTTGTTGATATACAAGTGTACCTTTAAAAAAATCCTTTGAATAGAAGAATTATCACAACACTGCCAATAAATATTGAAACATATAATGACTGATTCTGAAATTACTTATTTAATGGTTTGATTTGATGATTATTTAAATTCAGATAAAGAAGAAATTAAAGCTTGATATTAAAAAATTGTCTCATTATTACAAAAGCAGAGTCACATAATTCAGGTTTGTCAATTTAGTTTTATAATTGGCAGACAAAGTTCAATGCAAATAGACATAGCTTAATAGGCAGAATAAAGAAACCAGAAAGGAATGTTTCAAAGTAAAATGTTAATGTGGGAATTATTTCTGGTAAATCTGAAAAGAGAGACAGAAGTCTTCTTTTAAGTAAAAGAAGAAAATCATCAGTGTGGGCTGCTAGAAAATGAAAGAAGGTAGATCAGATGTTTTCCTGTTAGTAATTGAAGAATTGATTTGCACAAATTAAAAAAAAAAAAATGACCTATCATAGTTTAGCCAAACCTGATACAAAATAATTTTGAAAGCAGCTGTCAGAATATTTGCTTACTATTGTCTTTTTGTATTCACTAGTTTTGCTTAAATAGGGAAATTAAAGGGCAAAGCTATGAAGAACAGGCAGTATATAGCAAAGTGGCATTTATGGACATTTACACACTGGATCATTGCTGATATCACCCATGGAAACCATTTCCTCCCTTCAGATTTCCTCAGGTTAATTATTTTTACTGTAAAATCTGTTTCCATTATAGATTTGTGTGGCTTTGATCTGCAGCCTTTGACTCTCATTACTTTTTTCTCTGAGAGATTAATGGTCTGCAGAATAACTGGGGTTTGGTGTAGAGGGAGAGGGTCTAATTTCTATAACACTTATACACCACAAACAAGTCTCCTGTCAGGGTCTTTTTCGGTGATAAACTGCCCAGTATACCACTTACCCCCTGACAAGCCACTTCACTGGGTTCCTAGTCCCATTTGTGACTTTTCTTTCTTGTGTTGACAAGTGTACATTCCTCTGCACACTTACCCAAACTACTTTTTAAAAAATATATCATTACTAGCTGCAATTTTATGAATCAGAAGTAAGCCTTCACCTAGAATTTGTACAAAATATTGGCTTGCAGATGTTAGGATGGCAAAGCCTCTTCTGGTGGACTTCAATCTCCAAGTGCCCCTTAGGCCTCAGTGTGAAAGGAAAACTGAAGCACTCAGAAGATAAGTTATACTTGTTGTGTAAAAAAAAAGCCAAATGGAGAATCTCTCCACATAATTCTGCCAGAGCTTATGAAAATGAGATATATGAACAAAATATTATCTCTCCAAAATGATGTTTTCATTCCATCCAAGCTGCAAATAAACAGTCCCAATGGGAAGGTTACTAAAAGGACAGTGATAGAGGTTTAACTGGAGCTTGGCAGAATCTGAGGTACTGCTTAAAGCAATTACAATGCAAAAAATAATTTGAACAACTAAGAATCAGCATGAGCTCCTACAAAGAGTGTAACAAAAGAGAAGGCATGGATCCTGCAAATCACTAGGCTTTGGTAACAAAAAATAGACAAAGAGAATAGAAGACTGCAAATCTGTGAGGAACATCACATGCTAAGTGCTTTTTTGCAGCTTCCAAAAATTCCCTTACTCAGTAACTGGGTCCATTTATATTGCTAAGAGTTCTCTGTCTTGGTAAGACAAGCGCCTGTTTCTCTACAGCCTTTTTTGACCTTTTTTTCCTCCCAACCTCTATTTTCTTGTAACCATCTATACTGAGAAAATGTTTGAGCTATAAACACATGGGATAATTTTCAATTGACGTAATGTAATATATTTCTCTGCAGTTGTTAAGGGCTTCTTTACTGTATGAGACCATTAAAGAGAGATGGCACCTCTAGAGGACACATCTAAGATCTGATTTTCCCTCTGGAGATGTATTTCCAAACACTGATTACAGGGCAGTCTACAATGGCTCACCTTTAAACATAGGACCCAGTCAAGTTCCTGAAGTTCTTCCAGATAAACTCATACTAAGACTTGAGTGTTCATATTTGCTTCTTTTCATTGTATTTCTGTACAAGAAAAGAGGATGTAGGTCAAGAATGTTTTGTAGGTAACATAGACGTAATCATGGCAATTAAACTCAGTCACTGTTGTAAAAATTCAGCTACTTCTCTTGAAGTTTTACTGCTGGCTTTCCTGTTCTAATTTGGCTAGATTAAGTTCAGTGTTGTGAGAATACGTGCCTTATAAGAAAAGCTTACACTGATTGGTAACACACATTCATCAGAAATTCTAGTTTCGTTGACTCTGGATACAATTTTAATCAATATGTATTTAAGTTTTATACTTTGTGCTGCACCCGTGTTCTGTTGAACATTAATTTATGGAAAAGATTTTACAGAAGACAAGCATGAAATTGAAAAGTGTAAAATGAGCTAAGGTTGCTACTTCATCACTTTAAATAATACCACAGACCTCCAATTATCCAATAGGAGAGAAATAATAAAGGCTGTATATAATGTTGTAATAGATTTTACGCAGATAAGGCAGCATTTTACCTCAAGGAATAAATCATTTCAGTTCTTCATGGCCACCAAAACAAATCGCATGTTAATCCAGTAAGGTTTATCACAAACCAAAATGGTATGAATGGTATATATTACTTGTTTCATTAAAATCTGATTATATTATAATGTAGAAATCTAATTTCTCTAAGTACCCCATTATTCCTTATTTCATCTGCCAAGTGCAAGTGTGATCTTATTGTGAGAGTGAATTAAGCCAAGGCATAATAACCAGATTGATATCCTGAACCAAAGTCACACTACGATGGAAGTTTCATTCTTAAGAAATGTACAGATGGCTGTGTTAAATGACCCACAACAAGTGTACTTTTTTTCAGTAGGTCACATGGTTCCATTAAAAATAAAAACACTTTATATGAAATTATGAACCTGATCTATCTCCTCAACAACAATTTTACACTGAAGTGTCATTGATGACTTTATGAGATTTTTTTACCCATTGACATGTAAGCAGATAAAATCAGAGTATGACTTCTCCATGAGCAATTCAGTGCTCTTAGAGCTTTCTGTGAAATTAAAACTTTTTGTAATATATTTTCTTTGATCACAATGGTTAAGCCCTTTTATCCAAATACCCATTCTCACTGAAACCTACATATTGTCCCCACTGCTGGTCCTTAAACTGCCAAAAATTCCAAGAAAAAGCAAATGAAAATTACTACACAGTTACAACACATAATAATTAGTATCTTCCATTATATTACATTTGCCTCATTATATTATCGTGCCTTACTATATTATTTTTGCCTCCCCTCAATCTTTTACATCTTCATTTGGATCATAAGGGCAGTGTTTAAGAAAGCAAATGTTTTTACTTATGGGTGATTAGCTCACACTGCTGGTGTAGGAATTTGTCTTCAGCTCTTTTCTCCTTCTGTCTGGAGACTGATCATTTCAAACAACTAGTCATCTCTGAAGAAGCAAAGTAACTGACATGCACTGTTGAAGCATATCTTTCTCTCCTATGGTCAGGAGAATATTTGTGCAGCCAGGAGATATATTTGAAAGGCAATGCTCTCTGGCTACTAAATGTTTTTAGCTATGCATTACACTCTATTGCACCTACAGAGAAATGATGCTGCAACATTGATTTCTTGGACTAAAAAACATCTGCTACAAGGAATGTCTTTTCATGTCAAATAATCAGTGCTTCATATTAAGACATAGCATGCATTTTGCAGGTCTGAAGCCTACAAACATTTTTAATATTTTGCTTTCAAAGATAATTAATTCTCTTTGGTTTAAGCTTCCAGTGAGAGCATGAGCTTCTCACCACTTTGCAGGGTTTTTAAAAATTTAAGGTAATAAAACTGTTTGATCTTCTCAGATTCTTCAAATATTAATCAAGAACAAATCTCTAATGAAATATGGACATTGGAAATGGCGAGGGGAGAAGTAGGGAGATGAAGATCTTCAGCTTCATGGATATGGCTTACGCAGAAATTACTTCACATGAGGTTCTGTCTTAATTTTGTTGTGAAGTATAGTGTAATAAGAGGTGATGGACATGTATAATCAAACTTTGCTTGTAACAAACTTAAGAGACAGAAGAGTCTTTGGTTTTAAATTCCTTACTATTCCGGTATGTTTTATCAAACTTCTTATTTGGAAATCCCCAGCTCTTAATAGAATCCATAAAATATTCCAGACAATAATAGCAAAATCTCAATCCAATAAAATATCTTATACTACTATGACTTTGTTATGACTACCCTTGTTCTTCATCTGGACTGAAATTTCTTCAAGTCCTAGAGTATAAGAGAGCTTTCTGATTCAGTAAACAATTATATTCTGCATATATTACACTGCATTTATATGTGTCTATACATAATAAAAAGTACTAATAACAAATTATGAAAAACCTAGACATGTACTAAAATACATATAATCATTAAATATGTTACATATCTTACAGTGCAGGTTCCATTATCCTTCTGTCAACAGTGTGTCAATATCTTCTTCCACTGTATAAATGTTTTTCTGTCAGTGCTTTTGCCATTGTGCCAGTTTCTGTGAACTGTTTCTGGGTGAACCATTTCTTTAGTTTCTGTCTGAGTGGTCATAGGATTTTGTCCTTCTCCACTTGTGTAAATGTTCTGGGGAGAACCATGAATGGTAGAAAAGTTTAATGTGGCTAGAATGAAAATTTGGGTAAGTAATTTCACCATCATTACCTTCCCCACTCTCTCTTAACTATTATTATCTCATATGTCTGTGATCCCAAAACACTTCACATTATAGGAATTATTAGCATTACAGTCTTCACTGGCAAGCAAATAAATGTGACTTGTACAACAGCAATTGCCACTACCAATTGCCTAAACAAGATGAGTGTAAAAGAACATTAGGGTAACAAAATCACAATTTGCACGATATCTACCAGTGCTGAATAGTCACCTAATCATCCAGTGACCCAGACTGCCAAATGGGTTACAAAGAGAGAAGCAAAAAATGCAAGCTATAGTGAAGCAGGGAATTTTGATGGACATCAGTTGCTTTGACGTAACAGTCCATGAAGTTGCTAGTAGTTTTTGATTGCTCCTCTCTCAGTAAGAACTGTCTGAAAACAATTCCAGTTTATTTATTTGTGATATCTAATAAATATGGGTGGAAACATTACACATATATAAATACATGAATCACCTCAGTCCTGTTGAATACTTAATCATCCTGGTGGTAGAAACGCTGAGATAAGAGCCAGGGCAGGGTGTTGCAGCTGGATGTGCAGGAGTGATGCTGTTCTTCCAGCAGGGACCAGGCCTATTCTGTCCCCACTGAGGGGCTGCTGAAGACTTTTGTTTCTGCTCTGGGTGCTTTTACATGATGTAACTAGAAAAGACAAGGTGAATGTTGCAACTACAGCCTCTCCAATGTGGACTGCTATTGTCCATCTCTTCTGTAAATTATTGTCTAAAATAATCCCATTTCATTGAGGGGAGAGCTTCCAGCTTTTTTGTTCTTGAAAGAAATCTCAAGCAGTCAATTTGGAGTTTAAGAGAAAACGTCAAAATTGCCTAAGTGTTTTGCTATTTAGCCTGTTTTATGATAGGATAAAATAACTTCAAGACAAAAATAAAAAAAAAAGACTGCATCAATTTATGTATCCCTCCCTGATAAAAGAAAATTAACTGGAAGCTAGACAGCCTGATTGACAACTGTTACAAAATCTTCCTGTAAAGTCTACTACTGAAGACTTACATTTATGCACTCAGGTGTGATTTTTTTTAAAAGAAAACTTTTAGGATGACATGGCTCCTCCATCCATGCTCCATCATGCCATTTGCAAGACCTGAATGGCATGTTCTATGCAATGGCCTTCATTCTGTTGAACTATTGCTTCACCAGTAGATGCTGAGCTCTCATAAAGTTCGTTTAGATATTTCTCCTGTGACCTACCTTTGCCCTAGGCCATTAACTATAGTGTAACTCTTGCTGTAGTATTCCCATCTTTCCCATGAGAATACCCTTGCTTAAATTGATTGATTGCATATTTTCCTTTATTGGAAGTAATTCTTTTGTATTGATGTCAGGAAACTAATTTCCTCAGTAATTTTTTTATCACTGTCATTCTTTTCTTGTATAGCCATCACTAACTACAATAAAAACTCCTCATGCTACTTATTAACTCCAAGTATGGTAAACTTGATTGTCTCTCTGATTTAATGAAAATTATATTGAGTTATATTTGATTGACATTTCTTCCAGTTTTCTGTGAAACATTGTTTTGGATCATTTTCTTGACGTAATTTTTTTTTTTTTGTTAGCCTTCTGTATTCTATTAGTTTGCTTTACCTAGGATTTATATCATAAATAAGTGGACAATGATTTGTTTATTATCCACCAATTTAAATTAGATTATTTAAATTATATAACACAGTTTCCTTCTCTCCTTAAACAAGGGGTGTTCTTCTTATAATTGCCTAAAATTCTAAGGGGTTTTTTTTTTCATTAAAAATAACTACACCCTTTGAGAATAAAAAGAAATCTTCAGTTATGTATTCAGAAACACATACAGGCTCCATTTAAAATCCATCTAGTTTTACATAAGAAACAGTGATTTTGCTGTAGATCCTATGTTTTCTCAGTAAGATTGATTTTTGCCAACAAAGAATTTTCTTTTCTAGAGTCTGAATATGCCAAACATAACTGTTCTTTTCCCAGGTAAACATGCAGATTTTCTATCATTCCTTGCTGACAAAGCCCCCACATTTCCTTCATTTACTTTGTGTTTCCTGCATGACAACCAAGTTCATTTCTGGTGCTCACTCAGTTTGCTGGAAATCACTTTTCCTTGTTTGCCTGGTGGCCTGGCAAACTTTATTTCATTACTGGAGAGGAAGTCTGTAGAAGATTTCAAATAGCATTTCCTTTTTGTCTCTTTATGTAGGCAGATGACTGTCTACAAACCACTCGTATTTACAAGAGCAATGCTCATTCTGTACTAAATAACGACATCCTCAAGACCATAAGGGTGACCACAATCAAAGATCTTTCTGGCCTGTTGCTCTTCTCCAACAGTGGTAGATAGCAGAAGCTAAGCAGGCAACTACATAGTGATCCTTCCCTGATATGTTCCCCCAGACTGCAGAATATATTGGCATCAGTCCTTCATGAGTCAGAAATGTTACCTCCATAGCCAATGTCACCATAAGGATTTTCATTCCTCAACCTCATCTCTTGGCTTTTCATCTTCTGCAAAGCTCCATCGCATCCTGAACTGACTTCCCCAGTTTAATTCACTGCAAGAAAAAGGCACCTGAGAGACTGCTTTATAAAGACCCATCAATAGCAATAGAGGAGTTATTACATGGCCCTGGCATGTTTAATTTTTATTTTGTTTGGCTTTTTTCTTTGCATATACTAAGTGCACTTAGATAAACAAAAAGAATAATTTTCAAGTACCCTCATTTTCAAATGCTAAGCCTGTTTCAACAGTAAAAGTGCCTTACCTTTCATCTGTAGTGCCACAGTTGACTTATCTTCTATTTCTGGATGAGGTATGGATGGAACAGATGTCATATCCTTCCAAATCTAGGAGTGCGTTGTCTGTTTTCCTTTATTTCTGCAGGAAATATAATTCTGTCATTCTTTGCCAGGCTCTTTTGGAGCTTTCCAGGAATAACAAACTGTAAGTTTTGCAAATTCTATGTATTTGGCTGATTTTATTAGATCTGGATGGGTTTATTTCATGTCTACTTTGTCATAGAACTTTTAAAAGTGCAGGATTATTAGATGAGCTTCCCAAATTCCGTAGCTTTTTCATGAATGCAGGGCTTTTCATGGGAAAGAGTCAGTATCTTAAAGCTGTATTTTTAAATGTTTGCCTGCTTGTCTTCTGACAGTGCCTTCAGAGTCTCATATGTAGAGTGTATGGGAAGTAACACATAGATCAACAGTTTCACAGTAATCTGTTTGAAACTGAAACTAACATTTAAGCTGTTATCAAAACTAGGTTGGTCTGCTGTTGCAAATAGTATTAATTTTATAGCTTCTTCTTTCTTTGTTTACCTGATACCTCTCAAGTAACACCGTGTTCTAAGGATGGCTTCATTATGTATAATTACTCAACCAAGAGTTTCTGAAAAGATATTTTTGACAGTAATTTGTTTCTTCTCCTTTCTTAGTATTCCTAGCATGTGAATAGTTTCCAGTCATGTGACACACTTAACTCAGTTAGTGGATGGCTGAATTTTTAAACTAGCCTATAACTGTAATTAATTTCTGATTTGACATCCTGATGAAATAATAACAACCTGCTAAAGTGAACAAAACTTCTGGAATATGCAAACAGATGCTGTCAGATAATAAATATCTGATTTGTGATCCCAAAATTGCTAATCAGGCTCATTCCTTTTATGCACATTTTCATTTCATATAATTATACACATCTCAATATAAAACTCCAAGAATATACCTTAAGTATGTCATGCATGTTACATCTTCCTTCCCTTCAAAGGCATGTTGTCTTTTCTGAATATTGTTCTTTATGCTCTTTGTGTTCTTGAGACAACTTCTTCCAGCATCTGCAGAACTTTGTAAGTGAGAGTAAGAGATACAGCTTTTGTTATTGGTTTCTCCTGTAACTTTTTGAGATATTAAGCACCCCCAGATCTTTTTAATTCTACTTTATCCATTCCTGTCTTTGCCAGCTCATACTGTAAGTACCCTGAGAACAGTAAGGTTCTTTCTGTGATAAAGATACTGACATGGACCTTGATGGAGTAAGATGTTTCCCCTGATTTTGCCATCTCATGTCAATGCTTAATGGAGGGTAAAGACTTGTAGTGCAGTTTACAGGAACTACTCACTAAACAAAATTGTATTCTTATTGACAGTGAGGATAATACCCCAAATAAGCCCCGTGTGCAAAGTATACTTTAGCTGAATTTATCCTGAAAATACATATGTTCAAAACATGTAAGGCTGTGATTTGAAAATGTTGAGCGTTCAACAGCAGAGGCCAGTGATCAAGATTTGGACCTCATTGTACTGGACATTGTACTTTAATCACTAACTGAGGAAAGAGCAGGGTGAAGTCTTCAGCCCAGATAATCTTGGGGACAAGGACTGAAGACCTGTTCAAGGCTGTTTTAGAAAGCACTGAAGATACAAAACACTAATAAATATGAGACATATGGGGGTTTTGTACATTCTTCCAGAAGGAGCTGGGTTGCAACTTAAAATTGTCCATAACTGACACATATTTCAACTACCAGAAGTTAGTTATATAGTGAAAAACAGTGAAGAAAAACCAAGAAAAATTAATTTTTTTCCCAAAGAAACATAAATAGCAACATTATTGGTTTTTCATTCAGTTTTAGCTTTAGTTTCCTTAAATTTCTAGCAGTAAATAATTTATTCCTATAAAGCTATCATTTGAGTAACTGACACTATAAATCACTGCTTTTACAATGGACATCTAAGCAAGCTGGTTTTACTGCCTCAGTATTTTGAATTAACTAAATAAAAGTTAAAAACATTTCCCCTAGAGATGTACAAGAGAATTGGGTTTGGCCTTTTGTAAACAAAATCAGATATTGTCATTTAAAAAAATGTACTTCCAGCAGCTTTATAGAAATTACCACACACACAAATCTCAGAGGATTTCTCTTAAAATGTGAACTTGTGGCCGTCTTAATGGAGAAGGAATGAGACAAAGGGAATTAGAGCAGTGTGCTTGCCTTCTCCCAGAGATCACAAAAAAGCCTTTAGCAAGGGAGCATACACAAGAGAGATGAGGGAATAGCAAAACAGAGGTGTATATTGCCTTATTACCTGTACAACAGCCTGTCTTTTACTTGGTGAAACAAGTTGTAATAAGTTATGCATACTTTTAACAGCTATTTGCAACTCTAAAATTAAAAATCACAGGATTCAGCATCTGCACAGTCATAATCTTCACATCCATAAGTCTTTAATTGTAAGAATGAACAATTTTGCTCATTACACATTCGGAGCAGTGCACAAACATGAGCTAATTAATCCTTGATGCTCTGGAGAGGTAACTGGGATCAGGTATTAACATTTTATTCTCAGTTTAAAGGAGGAAAAACTGAGGCAGAAAGAAAGTAACTCTGCATGAAAGCAATCAAAGAGCTGGACAATCAGATCCACATTCTCTATGACCTTTTGCCAAAATGTACTTTTTTCACCAGCATGGCAGACCTGTTTGTGTGGGATAGTACAACACAGGAATGGAGAATCTGGGCTCCAGGGACTTTGAACCAGGGTTATTTCCCATAGTCAAAATGCTATGGGAACCTAGAACTCTGTGTCAATAGACAACCTGATGTCTTCTGGAGCCTAAGGTAATTCTGTGCCACCAGCTTTAGTAGTATCATGAACCTATCACAGGTTGCAAAGTACTGCAGTATCTTAGTATATCCACAAAGTTAAATGCATGCCATTTTTCTCCTCTGTGTATTTTTCTCAGGAAAACAGGCAGAAGATAAAATCCCCAAGAACAGTAGGTATCCCCACAAAAGAAGAATTTCTTCTGCTCTGGGCAGAGTAGAAGATCTAGATCCCTGAAAGATCTCCTTTGCTGCTTTTACTTGTTGTGAAAATACATTGCAACATAGAAGTCCTTTCTGCCCAATCACAATGTATATAAAGCATTCTTGAGTTATGATTTTATAATCTTCTCAAAGTTATAATCAAGATTTAATATATAATTGAGCTTCTTCAAGAGGCTCCACCTCAATATACCAACTGTTCTGAATTCAGAGTCAAACCTTTACTTAAGTTTTAGCCACACATACCTAATGTTAAGTGAATTCGCAGTTCAGACTAGGAGATTAGTTGTGATACTGGCCTGATTGGTATTTTGGAAATCCCTAAAGTTGTTTAGTCTTAACCAAGTATTACTCATGTAGAAGAAACTTCCCCAAGATATCAATATTATTTGATTTCCTAGTGATTTTGTAAAAAAAAAAAAATTAGGGTCTGTATCTGGAAATATGCTCTCCTATGAAAAGTTAAGTCTGAAAGCCTCCTCATGGGGACAAACTTTGGCAGGAGACCAGTGCCCTTTGACTCTAGGAAAAGTCTAGCTAAGAAAGTTGGCAAGATAGCATCCTTATTCTGTATTTCCTAAGGCTCTTCTGTTTGGAGAAAGTGCTGAATTATTCACACTATGCTAATAAAGTTCATTTGAGTCATATGAGCAGTCTCCTGAGTTTATTAATAAATTATTTAATGGGGGAGTTAATTTGGTCAAGTTGTCTCTACATTAAACTGGCCAGCAATATAGTGATAATAAGATAAACAGCAAATATGAGTTACAGGATGGGGAACACAGGAAGAATTGCTCTGGGTAATGAAACAGCCTGTAAAAGCCTGGGGAAATTCAGCTGTTGAGACCTGGAGAAGGCCTGAAGGGGTAAAAGCATGCACTTTGAGGTGGTTCTGTGCACAGAGTCAGGATATAGCCAAGATAGCATGTCACTGACATTTCTAATATAAAGCTCCACAGACATCCGTGCCAGAATGGGGATCTCAGGAGGTGCTGATCTGCAACAGAAATACATGTGGCTTATTTTAAACAGAAGTTCTGCAAGTACATCCATTCTTTTCCCTGTGTGAAGTAGGTAGTTGTTTCCCATTTATTGCAACACAGAGAAAATAGCACACATCTTCCCTTTGTTCAGCCCTCCCTCATGTATACTTTCAACCAATGCACACTTTTAATCATGATTAAGAGACACAGCTATTTGTCTCTTCACATGATCCAAAGATTTTGTCATTCAATACATACAGTTCTTGAACATTTACCAGCTGAAGTTGTATTTTTCCCTAAATATTCAAGTCAGTCAGTATGCCCAAGGAGTTTTTTAGGCATAGTTAAGGACATACCTGTCCAAAAGACTGAATCTCTTGACAGATCATGCTACTATACAAGGAAAACAATGAATGTCCTTGGTTTAAGAATGAAGTTCTAGCTGTGTGAAGGCCTGATGTATTAATTCAGGAATGTTTTGCATACTCCAACTACTACTTAATCCTCAAATTGGGTAAACTCCCCCAAATTTGAAGTGAATAGGGAGAGTGGGCACAGAAAATAGAGACTTTTTTCCCCCGTACTGTTTACATTCTTGGTGGAAAGTGAAAGAATAACAGATGGAATTTCAGAAGGAATTGTTGCATTCTCTAGGAAGGAATTTCACAGCCTTGTTTTTCTGTTCCTTGCTTTAGCAAGTTGACTCTTGCAGCTGGCAGTCTCATCATGCCTGCGGAACTTATCTGTAGAGGGACGTTATGATCTCCTGACAACAAATGAATTCTTAGGAAATTTGGTCAAGTGCCAAAAGATCACTGTCTAAGAGCAAATGCACTGTTCCCTGGGGAAGCAGTATAAGAAGTCTTGGATAGACAGCACTGACTTTGCCTTTGAGTAAGAAAGTCATCAGTCATTCTGCTGAGTTTTCATTCTTCACCAAACAGAAGTGCGAGAAAATATTCTCAGTGTGAAGAAAAATTCTCATAAAAAGTCTGTGTCTTTGTTAAGAAAATGCTGATATATTGGAAAATGATACATCAATCCCAAAGGATCTTCAAAATTATTCGTTCTGATTCATATCAGTTTACTTGAGCCTAAGAGTAGATAGATACCAGTTGTTCATGCAGACAAAGAAAAACTGAATTTCTACTAAGATTGTCCACCAAAAATTTCTGAGCAGGACTAGGACACATGTTAGTAAATTATTTTCTTCACTTATCTGTAGTATTCATAAGAAGAACAAGGAATTCTTAATTGGTTTCTAATACTGAGGCAGATGAAGAGACCTGACATACACAAGATGAGGTGCATCTTTTGTGACATTTGTGATGCATTATCCCAGTTATTGATTCTGTAGTAACTGTGGTATGGTTTGAAAACAGCGGTTTTGTTTGTATATTTCCTTGATGTATCCAAGGTAATGAATGCCTTTAACATAACATTTAACATGTTTCTGCAAAGTGCTTTGAAGCACTGATGCAAAAGGCATTAATAAAGTTATTCTCTTATTACTTCAGCGTCCTATGCTGCAGATCCTGTGGACTAAATATTAAGATTTAGGAAGCAGCATGGGTTCACAGCAACTTCTAATAATTTAGATCTTTCTTACAGCACAATTTCTACACTAAAATAATTGCTGAATTATGCCCATCATGTTGGACTTAAATTTAATGCACAGAGTATCACCAGCTGTTTATTTTAATACTTGGCAGGTATTCAACATTTTGACTGACAACTTTCCTTTCTTTTTTCACTCTTTAGTGTGGACTATTGCCAACACTCACTGCTATGTACATATCAGTTTATATGGGCTTGTACTGAGATTTGTACAATGCATCACTATGCAACTATTTACAATGAGACATAAAGACTTTTCTGAAACTGCAAGGGGAAAATTCTGTAAGTGGACTAAAAATAGTCATAACAATTAAAAGCCAGGAAGGGCAGCAAAACTATAGTCAGTCCTCAAGTACAGCAATACTCCTTATCACTTAAGTGAGGAAAATAACTTGATAGACAAGAAGTAACATGCAGTGAATCACCACACACACACACTTCAGTTCATCAGTTCACAAGTTCCCAATATATGAATGTATTGGGTTTGCATGGCAAAGTTTTAGTAGCTGGGGGCCTACAGGTGTAGATTCTGTGAGAAGCTGCCAGAAGCTTCCCCCCATCTGGCAGAACCGATGCCAGCTGGCTTCAGAACAGCCCCACCTTTGGCCAAGGCCAAGCCAAACAGTGATTGTGGCAATGCCCCTGTGATAACGTATTTAAGAAAGGGGAAAAAATATTACACAGGATTAATTGCAGTCAGAGAAGAGAGGAGTGAAAATACATGAGAAAAACAGCTAAACAGGCACCAACATCACTGAAGAAGGAGGGATAAGAGATGCTTTTGGTGCTGGAGCAGAGATTCCTCTGCAGCCTGTGGTGAAGATCATGGTGAGGCAGGCTGTCCCTCTGCAGCCCATGGAGATTCATGGTAGAGCAGAGATCCACCTGTAGCCCATGGACTACTCTGCACTGGAGCAGGTTGATGCCTGAAGAAGGCTGTAACCCCATGAGAAGCCCACAGTGGAACAGACACCTGGGTCGACTTCTGGACCCATGGAGAGAGGAGCCCATACTGGAGCAGGTTTGCTGGCAGAACTTGTGACCCCATGGGGGACCCATGCTGGAGCATTTTGTTCCTCAAACACCCCATAGAAGAGACTCATGCTGGAGCAGTTTGTGAAGAAAGTGCAGCCCCAGGGAAGGACCCACATTGAAGAAGTTTGTGGAGGTCTGTCTCCTGTCAAAGGGACCCCACACTGGAGCAGAGGGAGGACTCTTCCTTGAGGAAGCAGCAGCAAAAACAACATGTGATAAACTAACCATAATCCTCATTCCCCTGCAATGCCGGCAAGGAGGTGATAGAGAATAGGGAACAAATTTAAACCTGGAGAGAAGGGAGATGCAGGGAAAGGTGTTTTTAAGATTTGTTTTACTTCTCATTAGCCTACTCTGATTTAATTGGCAATAAATTCAATTAGTTTTCCCAAACTGAGTCCGTTTTTCCCATGATGGTTATTGGTGAGTGATCTCTCTGTCCTTATCTTGACCCGTGAACTTTTAATTATATTCTCTCTTCCCTCTCCATCTGAGGAGGGAAATGACAGAGCAGCTTTAGTGGGCACCTAGCATTTAGCCAAGGTTAAACCACCACAAGAATTCATAACATTTGGGAAACATCAAATGCTGTCTCTCCAACAGATTGTTTACCTTATGCGACAAAAGCCCTAAAGACTGGCTGCAGCCCTTGGATTTAGGGTATTTGAGTCTTTGAATTTTGTTCAGCACACCTCTTGGCATTACCCTACACTGAGAACTGTATCGTACCCAACCATTCGTTCTCCAGTTGGGCCACCTTTGTAGTTGTAAAGAATCCTCTACCATGGTTCCAGAACAAAGCATCAATTATGTTTGCAGTGTGCTGTAACTGACCTGACACTTCAGACCTCCAGTTCCAGACCTAGTATTAATATATATCTTTATTGTATCCTTTAAACATCTAACAAGTGCTGAAATATGTACACTGAACATGGAGAATTTCAAAGGCTTCTGAATATGCTTAAACATGCAGTATAGAAAACATAGGTCTTTTCCTCGGTAAATATGCTAAGAATATGTATGCCTAATATTTAATTAATTAACATATATTCATATAAAATGCTTTTTCTTTCTATCCAGCTCTCTGTTAAGCTATCAGACTAGAACCATTCCTTTTAAAGTTTATTACACTGTTTGTAATACTTCAGATTAAAAATCCATCCTCAGGTCTCTTCATTATAATACAATTGTTACACAATCCACGCTACCATTAGGAGCACAGCATGAGAAGTAGTTTCAAAGTAGTGTTTGTCTGTGGGATTCATAGACTGAAATATGCTTAGGATGTATATTTATTTGCTCAAAGCAATTTGCTAAGTGTTTTGAACATTACTTAACATCTCTATAAGCTGAAGCACAAAGCTTTTCTTTTGATTTGACTTTTTCTTTGCGAAAACATGTACATTATCCTTCACTTTTACATCTGAATGGGATGAGAGAGTGTTCAAAGGCCTGTACTTTCCCTCTAGCACAGTCAATGTTCCATCTGTTCCCTGGACTGACATGCTTAAGCTTTATCATGGTGGACAGTTGCCTCCTGGCTGGCACACCACTCTTCTGGCACTCAGAGAATGAGGTCATAAAAACTAGGTACCAATGCTGTATAGAAGGAGGCTGTATTAACTTTTATCCACTCACTATGAAATAGAAGAGAACAGCAGCATGCCTTCAGCAGCAAGATTAACAGAAGAACATCCTAAGAAACACCTTTTTTTTCTCAGGAAGCATCTTTCAGAAAGTTTCCCAAACTGAGCCAGGCCTGTGCCAATTACAGAACAGCATAAAATAATGAAATCCAAATCAGCTCACTAAAATTAAAAAGTCAGTAAACTTTTTTTTTCACTAATCTCAAAGGGTTTTTTCTTTGTTTGGCTTATTTTTCTATTATTATTTAAATTGAAACTTGGGGGCACTCTTATCCCAGATGTATTGGAAAGTGTAGTTGTTTATCAGGAGTTGTTTACAGGAAAGTCAAAGATATTAAGACAATTAAACTAGATGAACTGCAAGTCAGATGACAGATTTTAGACAAATTAAGGCACAGCAGTGAATGACTTTCCCAAGGTCATACAGTGCATCAGCTGCAGAGCTGGGACTAGAACCCTGGTCTCCTGAAACACAGCCTAATCATACATTACTCAAAAACAAAATTTGCAAATAAGATAACACATGCATAAAAATTCTGTTTATGTATGGTGTTTCCTCAGTGAGCAGTGGCAAATATAGGATCAATTACTTAAGATCTTGCTTAATAAGGAGAGTATGTTTCAGTAATTACCAAGGCCAACTAGTGGGTTGAAGGTCTTATAGACTATACCATGTTTTCTCATTGTACTGTGGAAGATGCTCTTGATTAGCCCTCTTGTGATTTGTGCGCTATGCCTCTTTGATAATGAGTAGGGTGAATGCACATGGTACTGATTGACACATGGTTCTTACGTGTAGTTCTTTAAGGCTGAATTCATTTCATTTCTGCTAGAAGAATTTTATTTGTCATGTTTATGTAAAATCTTAGTGATTGTTGGTTTAGATGATTTGCTATTTAAGTGGTAAATTTAAGCAAATGATGTTTAGATTTCTATGGCAGTAAAAACACATAAAAGAGATATCTAAGATCATCAAGTGATTGTCATCTTTGCCCAATTTATAAGCACTATGTATCCATTGGTGTGCTTTGAAGAAACTTGTAAAAAACGGGATCTCTGACATCATCCAGACTTTCTGAGCATGCGTTATGCAAGAAAAGGCAGTGGAAAAACCTCTGGTTTGCACTACAATAAAACATGAATGTAGGTAATAGCAGAGTTTCCAGGGGACCTTAGTAAAAGAAAGTTGTGGCCAAACAAGTCTCTTATTCCGGATAGAACTGACTCACAGGTGGGAAGTTTACAGACATGTGAAGGTTGAAGTCCATTAATTAGTGTTACCTTTGGGTCAACTGTTGTTCTCTGTCAAGGGATCTGGAATAAAATCTCTGTAAATTTATATCCAGCATATTAAATTACATCACTTTTTGCTGAGTTTGTCTCTCATATAACAGGACACCACATCACATGTCAGCAAAAGAAATGGCAGAAGGGCAGTGTAGGAGGCCTGCAATAAATGGATGCTGTTCACATAACCTGAGTCTATCCCCTCTTTCTTTAAAACAGAAGCCAGTAAAGCATAGGACATTTCCTGGGGATTAATGGTGAGAAGGAAGTGCTGTCATGGTGAGGTGTAGCTGATGGCCACTAGGTTACACTGGTCACACATTTGCCAGAAGCATTCCTTTGTAAAGACAATACATATAAACGTTAATGACTGGAAAGGAATGTAACTTACCCATTTTCAAGGTATGGGCAGTAACATCTCATTTTTCCTTTAGTTTTCCAAATTATATTTGAAATTGCTGAGTTGTGTTTCTTCAATTTCTTTTTTCCTCTCCCTTCTTTATTTTGTACTGCAAAACCTGTGCATAACCTGGAATGACCAGGCATCTGCACAGTTCTAAGAATCGAGACATCGTAGTGTTTTTGTTCCTATTGCCTTTTCTACTTCTGACAACCTCTGCCAAAAGCAACCTTTAGAAAATGTTAACATGCTGTGGGTAACAAACTGCAAAATTTTCACATGCTATTAGAGTGTCTCACAGGTCTAAAAACCAGGTGCTTTTTTAATTTTCCACTTCTTACAAAATGTTACTGCAGCAGCAGCAGCATATATTCCACTGACATTCACTGTATGTGGGGTGAGGTGTTAAAGATTTTTAGGATAGTCTGATCTTTGCAATTTCTTTTTATATTTCTTCCAGAAATGAATATTCTACAGATGCATAGAAAAGTAAGAGAGAGTGGAAAAGGAAAAGGGAAGGGGAAGGGGAACAGAAAGAGGAAAGGGGAAAGTAGGGAAAATGTGCTGTTATCTCGGATAACATGCTTAACTATCTACAGTACATTGTTACTGGTGATGTATTCTGCTGCTTTGTCACCAGGCAGCTACATGCTAATGTCTTGACTTGTCCTTGTTATTTTTTTTCCTCAATACAAAAAAGGTAGCTAGTCTTGCTGTGGTTCTACTCAGGATAGCTGCTGATGGATTTAGTTATGCAAATATTATAAGAATGCAAACCCCAGCTTTTTTCTTTGATCAGCTGATCCAGTGTTTCCATTATACATTCCAGGAAGGTTTGTCTTGCCTAACTAGACATCTGCTATTAAATTATATATGTCTAGCCTGGCTTCTCTAAGTTCACTTTACTGACAATGAAGTGAAAAAGAGCATTACGAAGCTGTAATTTATTTTGTCTTGGGTCAACAACTGCTTGCTGTTTTCAGTCTTGCCTTTGAAATGTCTATTTCTTCCCAGTGATTATAAGCAATTTACAGTGACCATTTTAGATTATTGGATGACTGTTCTGTAGTTCGGAATAGTCTGACATCTAATGGCAGCTGATTGTTCTGGCCTGTATTCAGACAGATGCCTCCTTAGGTAAAAGCTTACATTCTGCCAGGCACTTGAGTACATCAGTATTTCTGAAGAAATTAAAAAACTCAGAATCCCAGGGTTTTTAAATTATCCATGTTGGGCTGTGTCTTCCAAGCCTTCAGGAAAGACATGATTCTGGTACATCTGGATTTTATCAACTATATTTTCTTGTTTCCGTAAGTATTATATGTCCTTGACTTCACTATAGCAGGCAAAATTATGTTGTATTTCATACTCAGTTTCTCCAGGGAGACTCTAGTCTCTTCCTTCTCCTAGGCTGGCCCCTCCTTATGGCTCTGCTGGCTACCTTCCCACAAAAGTAGAGAAAATTCACTCAGTCACATATTCACCCAGTGCTGGAATTCAAGAACATTTTCCTTAGGCATCTTAATTAAGCTCCTTTCCTAAGGCCTGACTCTTTTCAAAGGATAAATAATAAAAGAAGCCTAAAATTTTAACTTGGACACTTACATTTTTGTTGAAAGCCAATGATGTGAGAAAATACAGTAGTTTGCTAAATTTTAGTTCTGTTTCCACAGAATCATGGAATTGGTAGGGTTGGAAGGGACTTCTGAAGATCATCTAGTCTCTTCTCTTGAAGAGATTTTTCAGAATATTTCCTTAGTATGTGATAATAGCTTTGCTTGTGCACCAGTGAAATATTTGAAAGCCAAGGATTTTGGGGAAAGAAAATAGTTTTAGGTGTCCTGAGGAGCCTCAAAGGAGATGGATGCAGCTATGGAGGACCTGGAAGTCTAGTGACAACTTGGGTTGATCTTGGGAGTCTTGAGATCCGTCCCAACTCCCACTGGGTTGGTGTGTACCAATTTCTGTTCCAAGGTTTCTATTCCATCCCATCCCATCACCCCAGGGTCAGTCGAGAGCAGCCTGAGTCCCATGTGGGAGCCTCTGGCTCAGCCATCTGCATGGTTCTCGCCATCCCTGATTGTCTCTTCCTCTCTCCCAAAGCTTTCAATATTTGACACCTTCTCTATCAGACAGTTGCTAAGAGCCACCAAGAACCTTGCTAATCACACAGCCCCAGATCACTTCACTCCCTCTGTACCTCAGTTAGCAGTTGTCACCAGGGTTTCCATCACCCTCTCATCCCCTGCCTCAAATGTATCACAGAAGTGTGAAGTTAGACACAATTGTCTAACAATTTTCACCAGTTGCTTCCTATTTTGTCCAGCTTGTTCTGAATTAATCTAGTCAAAACTGGGCAGCTGTAATCAAGGCCTTGCTTACCCAAGAGGTGCTCTTAACTAGGCACCACCCCATGATATCTTGTGATCCTGAATGTCATCCAGTAATAAACAGATTCTTGACAGAAACAAATCAAAGATCTGTCCCCCTTGGACAACAGGAAGAACATGAATTATTACATGATTTACTGACAAAAGATGTAACTCTGTATTGAACAGATTCTTAAACTTCTTTATTTTCCTTACAAGCATTTTGACACTTACAAACATTTTGTATGTTGCTAAGTAGTGTACATTTGCTGGAGGCTAAGTTACAACTTCTGTAAATCTTTGTTGGTTTTAGGCACAAATCCAAGTCCCCACAGTCTAGTACATGTGACTTTTGAAGAGGATCAAATCCAATATATCTTGAAACAATGCTGCTTTGGGCTGTCTCTGTTGGCGTGGTCAGAAGGTGCAAATGTGTTATAAGAAATTCTCCACCTGGCTAAAACATAGTGACATACTATATAAAAAACTGCAAGGCAACATAAAACAGACTGTAATGATGCCCATGCAAAAGCAAAGTAACCAGTTTCCTAAGCTCTGCTACCATCATCATTAAGCCAACTTGCCAGGACTAGATCCACACCAGGATGCAATGATAAAGAGGACTAATATTGCATTTGTAGCAGCCTATAAAGATTCACGGACAATAACAGCTGGAATGCATGCAAGCTCTGCTGCACTGATCTAAATTACTCTGACGGATTTCTGAGGATTACATGGGTTAAAGAATCCGAGAATGATTAGTCCTCTTGACCCTGTAGTGACATAGGCAGATGTCAGAGGGTGGACATGGGCTTTGGAGAGACTGTTCTTGGCCATGGACAGAAGCAGACTAGCAAGAGCCATAAGCAGCCTGCATAGTCTGGGAGTCATCTTTTTTTCCTAATGCCTGTGCTGGAGAAGCTCAGATGAAACACTGTCAAAGGAACTGCTCTCTGCATTCCTTCCAAAAGCCTTGATCCGATCCTGTGCAACCAGTTAGGTGCATCTAGCTATGGGAGGTTTTGCACAATTCAAGACTACTTTGAGTGAATAGCTGTATTTTTCTATTTTATTTTTTTTAAAAATCCAACGGAGGCAAAGTTCTCAGAAAACATCCTATTCAACACGGAAAAAGATTTATGCAGAATACTGGATTTTAGGCTTATCTGCCTAGGTTGTCTCACTTGAAGTAATCTGCTTTTCCCTGTTTTCTTGTTTTCATTGATATTACCCTTACTTAGACACAAGCACTAGTCTGTAGCAGCTTCCTTTGCCTACTTCCTCCAGTTTCATTTTCCTTTCTCTTTGATCACTGAGGCTAGCAGTTACCTAATAACAGTTCTAGAACAATCAATCAGCAGTCTGTGCAAGCAAATAACTTACCAAACACTTGAACCCTGTAATTGTGTTCTGACCTTGGGTTTACTGGAGGTTAGAGTGATAGATTCTTTGCAGCAATGCCATGCTCTGTTGTTCTGTAAATGCAGTTCACCTGCCTAAGGTGAACTTTACTGCAGAAGAAAGAAAATCCACTGTGGCCACCTAAAACCTAGCAGTACACAGAAGAGTCAGTGACAAGCGTAAGGAATGCTGGCAAACAAGGCACAATATTAACTAAACCAAAGAAAGCCCAAGGAGGGAAGCAGTGTCTGAGGCAACTATGTAGGAAACTTAACAATCCTTATGCTGACATTGCAAAAATGTGAAAGATTTTAAAATACCTCCTTTTCCTCACTTCAGATTTTTGGACTATGAATTTAAGAATATTATTGAAGGATTTGCAGTGAGATACTTTCTCCAAAATCCGTCTTGAACCATGAACTTAGGAGTAAATGCTGTCTTCCCTGTAATTAAATAAACCAATAAAGTTGTTCATATAGCAGTATGTGATTCAGGTGTGATTCCTACTGACCAAATTGCTTTCAAAGTATAGAGATTTCCTACTAGAATGTTATTGAGACCACCACTTCTTTTGCAGCCCCATTAAGAAATAGGCACTATTTCTATTTTTTCATGTGAAATACATTTAGACTGAAGACCGGTTGGCTGATGTACATGACTGAAGCTCTTTAGATGTTTAAAGGGAAATGGGATGGGATGAGAGTTTTGAGTTACTGCCAGAAGTTGTTCTAGGTTTTGAACATGAATGATGTTTCTGAGAGGAACACTGCTGACACCATGAGCACATATGTGCATGTTCCTGTGAGAGAGACTGACATGCTCAGAAGGCAGCAGCTGACAGTGGGCAGAGATGCCACTGGAAGTGACAGCACCCCATGCTCCTGTATGGGCCTATCATGGTGATGGACTGCCCATGCTATGCCCTGCCCAGATATAGAATCACAAACTGTTACAATGTGTGTGTGTCAAAACACATCACATGTGAGCACAGGCAAATATTTGGGGGAATAGAAGAGAACCACAAGGATAATACCGGTCTCTTAACTGACGGTAGTATTAGTACAACTAGGAATGAATTGTCAAGCCTCACAATAAAAAAAGAAAGAGGAGGAAATTCTTTCCACCCTCAGAAGAGGTGTGATGGAAAGTGTGGAGGAGTTTGTTTAAAAGTATTAGAAGGGAGCAGTGTCATATCCTATACAGCAGTTGTTTCCTGAGGAAAAGAGCAGTGAGATGGAACAGAACTGTGATGATTTTAAAAGTCAAGTGCTGAAGAGAGGCAAGTAATCACTTCCCTAATCTTCTGTCCTTTTCTCACAACCCACTGTGCAGTAGTCTTCCATCACAACAGCAGTGCACCTCTGACTCACGTCAGTACAGTCAGTGGAGATCATAACTGCTATTCCTCTGACTAAGAGCTGACCTCTTTAGGAGTTACAATTGTCCAGATTCAGGCTTGTTTAATTGACACACAGAAGTCTAGTGATGTTATGGGATATCTTGTATAATTCAGCCATCCTCCAGCTGCCATTCTGGACAACCCACAGGGTCAGTGTTGTATCACACAGCTCTCTGTAAGAATGTTTCCCACAGCCTGGAAGATCTCTGGCAGCTCCAGCAGCTAAGGAGGAAAGCAGTTGTTAGTCCTCGGGTTTGCCCAGGTGGCTAACAGGAGGAGAGAAATACCACAGGGCAACCCTGAGCACTATATTCAGTAGGCTGTGAAGTGAAAAGGAGGAGAAATAGTCTCTTACAGGATGTGGAACAAACAAATTTCAATCAGTTATAAAAGCATGTGCTTTGAAGTTTGAATTACCAATAGATAGCAAAAAGCAGAGAGAGGGATTGAGAGAACAGATGAAAAGTGTGCAAACTTAAATTATTAGAATAAACTTAAAGCACCAGAATATTGATCTTAGCAGAAAACACAGCTCTTAATAAAAAGGAAAGCTTTTATCCAGAAGAAACTTGAACATCTGGCACAGAAGATGTAAATGGTGTCAGGAGCATGGAAAGTCAGCAAATGCACATGAAAGGATAGAGAAATGACAAAATGAAGCAATCAGAAGCACGCTGGAGTATGCCACCGAAAGCTTATTTCCTTTTGGTGATTTTCTGTAACTGCAGTCTTATTAAAGAACAGATGAGCTACAAATGTTCAGAGGGTGATCTTCACAGCCCAGGTCCCTCCATGCATTTTCTAAGACTGTTCTTCAGGGAGGAAGTGCTGGTGGTTTCCATCTGAAGTGCTTCTTGCTTGAGCTGAATGTTATGAACTAGAACATCTTGTACAAACGTAAGTGTCTCTGACAAAAGTCCTTTTCAGATATTTTGTGTTCTTATTGCCAGTGGATATTTTATTTAATAAGTTTCAGTACCAAGTGAGAAGCATCATCTTTGTCAGTGTTGCACACTGGCACAAAACCAGAAGCAATGGACACTAAGTTATATCAGATAATTAACATCAGTAATAGATTTTAATCAAAATCAATAAACACAACGGGTGTGATGATCAAATGCAAACATTTGAATTGAATTTTCACAATATTGTAGTTTTAAATTACTAAATCACTTAGTAATCCAGCATGTTCTTCATTCATATACCCTGCTTTTACATATATATCTTATACCTACCTGACAGATATTTGAGCAAAATTTGACTCACATCTGGAAGTCTTGTTGATGTGAAATATCATACAGGCTTCATGCCAGATGTGAAATTATCCTTACTAGGTGTTTTTCTTTAGCAGTTGTGTTTTACCACAGTAGTTAGAGCAGATGGAACATAAATATTTTCTCTCTTCTTTTTTTCTTTTACATACATCCTTTCAAAATCCAGTTACCATAACAACTTGATTTCACTGTTTTTGTTAAATTATCTTCTTTTTATATCACACCTAGAACTTTTGTCTGGCTCACAAATAAACACAACTGACTTTTAAAATTAATTATTTGTTATCAAAAATCTGTCAACAACTTCTTTTTGTGGGGGATGAGAGAAAGGAGTAATGCCTTTTGTTTGGCATGTTTAGTATCAGCTATAAGTAGACAGACAATAAAGCAGAAGGACTCCCAGCAGAAAGCTTGAGAATCTGAGATTCTACTTACACAGACTTCTAATGATAATTTTTAAAGGACATCCATTTTCATTAAAATTAAATACTCTCAGTAATTTCACAGCACTGGAGATTTGTATATATTCCCCTCTTTCTTTGAATGGGCCAATTCAAATCTTTTACGATAGCAGCATAAAACCATATTGTAGTAAAATACCTTCCCTTCTGTCTCCTTTTTCTCTTGCTTAATATCTATATGACTTTGTCAGGGTGAAAAGAGAGACAGTGGGAGGTGTGACAAGTTAATATCTGGGAATAAAAAGGCGCTACCTAGCAACATTTCTCTAGAAACTAAATCTCATTTGTCAAGCAACTCT
Organism: Scytalopus superciliaris; assembly: GCA_013400415.1. Classification (NCBI taxonomy): domain Eukaryota; kingdom Metazoa; phylum Chordata; class Aves; order Passeriformes; family Rhinocryptidae; genus Scytalopus; species Scytalopus superciliaris. Next base: position 54,719 of record VXBX01003086.1, on the reverse strand, counting down.
GAAACAGGGGCTACATTGCCCAGGGGATTGATAATGGCATACAGAGCTTTTCATTGCAAGTCACTAAAATATAAATGCAGCCCAGGTCAGCAGCAACTGAACACTGTTACCACCTGACAGCTGTTTAGGGGCCTGTATGAAATGCCTTACTCTTCATCTGATTCCTAGTGGGAAGGTGGCTGCATCCCAATTAGCATTAATTGGCTCCCCTATTGTTAGCTGCAGCAAGGCAAGCGAGGACTGTGCAGAGCCAGGGAGCAGAGGGCTGATCCACTAGGCCAGCCATGTCTCTAGTTAAGTTGGCCACTTTAACTACAGTGTTCCCAACAGACTGTGGTACAGTCCCTGCTTAAGAGCTGGGAGCAAAGGAGCCTCCATGGCAATCCTTTGATGACCCTATCTCAGTGGGTCATGTCTCCTGTCCTCATAGCACGCTTTTTCCCCCCCTTCGAATCTTACCAAAGCCACCTTGTTTGAAAACTTGAGGGATTTCTTTTTGTCCTTCTTACAGGGCAACAATCTTTCCAGGGAAATTATCATATTTTTCGGCCTTTTATCATTCTATATGCTTTTCTCTGGACTCTACCTGCATACCTCACAAAGTACAATGACCAAAACCAGACACGATGCTCTAACTGAGGCCTTACCAATGCTTAACTACAGAGCAGTTATTATTTCCCTTGCCATACATTAATGCTTCTTTAACACAGCTCACAATATGTTTTACTGCTACAGGATCTCATCATCACTCATGCTTTTTAGTCTGTATAACACAGTGCTCCTTGAACACGTTTCAAGTGGTTCAGAGATTACTTCAGCTAGATTTCTAACTATTGAGGGCAAGCTGTGAGGGGCTTTTGAATGCATAACCTGACAGAACTAAACACTCTTTAGGCTCTTTTTAATTTGTTCTGCTTGCTTCTCCTACTTCTCTATTAAAACACGCTTTGTTAGTTACCAAACCACACTGCAGGTTTTGAGTACGAATAAAGCAAAGGAGGCACTGGCTATTTCTGCTCCTCCTGCTATTCACTGTCCTTCCCTGTTTTGCTGTAAACCCTTTCCTTGCCTTTATGCCCTACTTTTATGTCTATAAAAGTTTCCTTATCATCTTGTATGGTCCTACTTACCATACCATACCATGGAATGGTTTGGATTGGAAGATACATCAAAGATCACCTGGTTCTAAGCCCCTGGCCATGGGCAGGGACATCTTCCACTAGACCAGGTTTCTCAGAGTCCCATCCAACCTGCCCTTGGGCACTCCCTGGGATGGGGCATCCACAGCTTCTCTGGGTAGCCTGTTCCTGTGTCTTTTCAGCCTTACAGTAAAGAATTCTGCCTGATATCTAATCTAAACCTACTCTCTCTCAGTTTAAAGCCATTCTAACTTATCCTATCGCTGCATGTCCTTGTAAAAAGTCCCTTTCCATTTTCCATGTAGGCCTCCTTTAGGCTGCCATACATCACTGAATTAATGTTGGCTTTTTTCTGTTTTTTACTCTATGCTATTTTTTGTACTTAGTTCTACATCTTATTTCACTTTTTTGATGGTGTCTTTTTGCATGTCATGAAAGAGCTTTCTATACAGCAAGGAACAGGCTATTGCTAAACTTCTCAAGTTGTTTTCTTTTTTGTGTGTATTTGTTTGTGGTTTTGGTGTTTTGGGTTGTTTGGTTTGGTTTTGGTTTTTTTTTTTTTTT
>VXBX01003086.1:0-45185 GCA_013400415.1 Scytalopus superciliaris | reverse complement strand
AAAATCTCTTTTCAATTAATTCATTATCTGTTTAAAATGTTTTAATAAGCAGGATCTTAGCAAGGCTGGGGCAAAATCATTACTCCAGGCTGATGAGGTTTTGCCTTTTTATCACCATTGACAAAGAGACAGGTGCAGTTTCACATGAGGGTGAGCCAAAAGCAATGTAATACTGACTTAAAATATCCCAAGATGATGTAACACTCCTGCCAGAGAAGTCTGGGCAAAGAGGTTGCTGTCTTCCACTCTTGTGTGAGGAGAACATTTTCAATTGGGATATCACGTATCAGTGACATATTATACATGTCACTGCAAAGCAAGTAGGAGAAAGCCCTCATGATAAGCATTGACATAAAAAAAAAATGGAGTTAGGCTGAGTTAACTTTGGCAGTTATGTACTTTCAGAGTACTTTCAGTAACACAGTTTCAGGATCTTTTTTCAGGAGATATGATTTAGTGAGAATGAAATTGGAACAAAACAGTCTAGAGTCAGAAGGCATTTATTATTCCACAGTAGTTTGTAGGAAGCAAGAAGAAGACATTGTTTAAGAGTCCTCAACTGAGATTTGGAAGTTTTGTGATTAAGGGAGGGAAGATTTGGGCTTAAAGGACAATGCTGTGGAAAATGTAGAAGCTGACAGTGAGATGATAAAGGAGTGAAATTTAATAGATTTAACAGAACTTGAACAGGATTAGATAGCAATTCCTGAAGATTTGCCTGCTTATATTCCTGTGACTAAGATCAGAAATACTGGCAAACCAGTTCCAGTAGTCTTAGTAAAGTCACCATTGCACAGGTCAGCATTTGGGCCAAGTTATGTTGAAATCTAGACTCTGGTCTCCTAACTAGATCAGAAACATAAGTAGCATAAGGAGAAATTCAAGAAAGAACACGGAAAGATTAGAAGTCTGTGATGCACAGTCTGTTACAAAAATAAGTATGCTTTCAGATAACTGCACATAACATAAATGGAGCACAGATTTGTGGTACCTTTTCTTAAGAACTGTCATTGCCTCCATTTAGAGTATTTTAGGAGTTTTCACTTGTTCTTTGGACATTTATATGTGATATGATTCCACCCAAGCATCTTGGAGAGTACTTTCCTGCTCCTTTTGAAAAAGAAGAGAGGAAATTGTATTTTCAAAATGAAATTTCACTGAATGGTAGTACAGAAAAAGGTGATGAGTGATTCATAGGGAAAAAATTGGTTGAAATGTTTCCCCTTTTATTCATGGTGATGGAGACTAGATTTCATAACAAGCCTTAGGTTTCTTGTAATTCAAAATTGCTTACGAATTTGTTTTGGACGGCTGAGCCTTTGAATATCAGCTTTTGACATTTTTTACTCAATAGACAGTGAGAGGAAAGATTTTGCATATGTTCCAGTGTGGTGGAGTGAGGCACAAGTAGCTTCTTGTTACTGTGAGCATATTTGATTTTGCATATGGGACTTGGGGGAAAAAAAGTTGTAATCAGACGTGAAACAACAGATGATGACTCCATAGTCAGCTTGTTGTTTTTCACGAATGAGACAGTCATCATGCAAACATATCAACTAAAAGAAGAGTCAAAACAATTGAGTTAAGATTATGATACAAGATCCTGCTAAAAAGTACCATGAATGAACATAAGGGAGGGCAGAGTAGACACGAATGCTATATAGAAGTCTGGGCTACTGGGAAAGCAGCATTGGCCATATATTTACCAATTAATATCAGAAGACCAGAGACTAATACATGGGCCAATTGCATCAGCTGGTTTGCACTCACCCTTCTTAAGCAAATTTGTTTCAGTGAAAGTTAAATTGAGTGGCAGAAAATACAAGGGAACAAGCTGTGGATGATCTCAGTCCTGTTGCTTGAAATGGCTGCCTTGTCCTCTTAGCAACAGAAGTGTCCCCTTTAGATCATAACTGGAAGACATAGGGCACAGGAAGTTCTGAGAAGGAAACCCCAATAGGAAAATGTTTTTTTTTTCTTGTGTCTGAGAGTATAAAAAGCTATCTGTATATGAAGACATCTATAAATGAACACTGTAAATGAGAATCTTGCTTCATTCTTAAACAGAGAGAAATAATGTAAAAAGTAATCTGCCATACTGGGAGTTGGGTTGTGGTAGTTTTGAATTTCTGAACCCTGTTCTGGGTACTTTTAAGCAACCAGTTTTGGAAACAAAACACTGGGAGCAAGGGAGAAAACTGAAGGTGACTAAACATGAAAAGTTTTAGTTGAGAGTTAGCTGTTGAGAATGATTTTTCATGTCTAAAACCTACAAGTCCTAGATTGTGACCCTGCCTCAGAAAGTTAAGATGTCTGTAAAGCATTATCAGCTCTTTCCATTTCTTTCCACCGCTTTATACCTTCCTGTGTGTGCTGTTCTTTTCATCAAGCTTACCAGAGAGTAGGAGGATAAGTAAAGAAGTAGCAGAACTTGGAGATTTCTTTCCACCATGCACTATACAGCACTTCTACCATACCTTCACACAGAGCACAACAGGGAAATGCAATTCCTCAAAAACAAATAAATGAGAATGATTATTGCCAAAGAAGTTATGAATGTGTAAAACTTTCTAAATTATTTCCCTGTGTGGATTCCAACAGTGCAAGTAAAGATGCCATGGTTTAGACCACTGTAAAAGTGCCATAACATTAAAAAGAAAGCATGGACTAGAAAACAGTGGAATAGAAATATCTTGCCTCATCTTTGAAGTAGTGTTAGCCAGCTGACATGGGGTGCCCACATGAAGATTAAGTGTGAACCTGTTAGTGAGCTGGAAGTAGACCATCCTTTAGGAGAATTCAAGCTGACAGAGCAGACTTGTATTGTAGCTGTTTACAGTATTTGCAATTCATATTATGCAGGACAGTGCAAATTGTAAAGCACATCTTGTACAATCAAGCTGTAATCAAAATTCTCTTCCACAGACAACACAAGCATTTCAGCTAAGAATACACTTTTTGGAGTATTCTTGATAGTACATTCTAAGCATTAAACTACCACAGCAAGCTTTCATAAAATGGTGTTGATTATGTTTGTATCATAATTTAATTACTATTCATAGGAAGTATTTTTTGCTATTTACTCGTCTGTGATATCCAATCATTTCACACTGTTATACATTTTACTTTGTACTTTATAATTTGGCAAGGCTAGCAGGATTAAGCAGTCCATCTATCAAGGAGATAGGTGTACTCTTCATTTCTGTATTGCAGAGACATTAAAAAGAAATTAATATATATAGGTAAAAAAGGAAGAGACCACTGAATGTAAAACAGTGTAAGAAACAATCATGATTTGGTGTTACGATACTATACTGACTTTGAGAATGAAATATTTCAGTTAAATAGGTTATGACTCAAATGTCTTGTACTGCAAGATCATACACCAAACCACTTTTGTAAATGGGTGTATTATGATTATATATAACTGTTTTAACCCTCATATTCATTTCAAGAATATTCCTTCACTGAATTAGTCTCAGACATGTACTCAAAGCAAAGTTATTTTTTTTACCCTTATCATGTTCTCTGTTTAATACATTCACTGGATTGTAACCAGTCTTGTTTTGTATTTTAATGTTCAACACCAGTTATAACAGTTTGATTTGGCATTCAAACAGCAGCCACACAATTCCCAATGGGATTTCACTGTTGGTTAATATTAATGTTCCCTTAAAATTAAGGAACACCCATAAGTCTTTGCATTTATTCAATGCGAAAGCCTAGCCTTCCAAAAGATAGGTTATGCTGATGTGACGCTACATGGTTTTGTCCTTAGGGTTTGGAGGCTGAACCTCAAGAGCTGCCAGACAGATTAGGGAAATTTGATCTTGCTGCTTAAGGCTGTGAGCCACAGGAATGCTCATCACCCAAGCGGGCAGGAATTCACCTACACAGGTCAGCTGGTAGGAGCCCACATGAACAAGAACACTGATCATTACTGTCACCCCAGAGATGTGAGAGTCTTCCTTACTGACAGACATAGACTCCACTAACAGCAAGAGCATACTTTTCTGATAGGAGAACTGAGGTTTGTAATATGTCATGAGAACAGAGGAGCAAGTTTAAATAAATATATTGTGATAAATATAATGATTATTTGATAAAATAACTACTGAAATAAGCCACAAAGATGCCACATGCTCTGGTTGTCAGAACAAATTTGAAACAAGTTACTCTGATTCATGAGGTACCTACTTTTAAGAAAGTTTAAATGGAAAGTTTTTATCTCATATAGTAGTTTGTAAAAATGATAGATCAGTATAGCAAGTGCAAAGGGTTGATGCCAACTGATCCATTGCTTTATTGCATTATGACTAAAGTTCAAATAATACTTTAAACTGATCAGATCAGTTCAAAGATCTAGTTTCGTAACAGAGAAACAGAAAGAGATTGGAATCAAGGGTGATACACCTACACAGGACCTTTCTTCTGACATTATTCTGTGTTTTTTCTGGTACGTGCAACCACACTATGAAAAAGAGACAACACATTTTGTTTTCCATTCTGAGATTCACAGTGACAAGGAATGCTCCCATTGGAGAGTGGAAGAACTTGGGGAGACCCAGAGGACATAATAAGACATACAAATGTCAGCATTCCCTCAGCCAATTCAGTTTGACCAAGGAATCAACACAGAAAGCACTGAGGGTTTAGTGATATCCAGTCACAGCCTGTATATTTGTCACCATCCAACAGTCTCCAGGTGTGCAGCATATCAAGAGAAGAAGGAGAAATAAAGACAGTTCATTAGCAAACAGATGATATTCTCTTAGGTATTCTATGGTTAAGGTGCTGTGGTTTAACCTCAACCATGAACCAAGCCCCACACAGCTACTCTCTCACTCTCCAATCAGCTGGATGGTGGAGAGAATCAGAAAAGCTAAACAGAAAACTTGCAAGCTGAGATAGAGACAGTTCAATAGGTAAGACAAAAGCTGCACACACAAGCAAAGTTAAACAAGGAATTAATTCACTGCTTCCCATGAGCAGGTAGGTGTTCAGCAAACCCAGGTGAGTCCGGCCCCATTGCTTGTAATGGTTACTTGGGAAGACAAATGCCATTATTCCAAATGTCCCCCTCTTCCTCCTTCTTCTTCTTCCCATTTTATATACGGAGCATCATGCCATATAGTCTGGAATATTCCTTTGGTCCATTGGGGTCACCTGTGCTGGCTGGGTCTCCTCTCATTTCCCATTCACCCTTAGCTCCCTTGCCAGTATGGCAGTACAAAAGGCAGAAAAGACCTTGGCTTTGTGCAAGTACTGCTCAGCAATAACAAAAACATTTCTATAACACTGATGCCTTAAAGACTGAGGCGAAAAAAACTCCAGGCAAATTTAGTAGGAGATAAGATAATGAGAGCAGAAGCTTTAATGAACCTTCAGGCTCCAGGAATACATGTCCACAGGATCCCCCCTCAGTTCCCAGGTTCCAAGATTTTATAATGATGTCCATCCAATCTCATTCTGTTATTCCCCTCGGTCCTCCCCCATCCCGCCCCTGGCACGCCCCATCAGGAATTGAGTCTGGGGGTTTGGGACCCCTCTTTCATCGTCCTTGTCTTCCTCACAGCACATCTGGTCCTTGGAGGCCTTCCAAAGTTCCAGATTTGGTGTTCTTCTGTCCGTGTCTTTATCTTGTGGTGCAGGCCTCATGGTGCTTCTCTGCAATTCTACCTTGAAATGGAGACTAAACAGCTACTGGAGTTTTGAGGGATTGATATAGGATGGGGTTGGTATGTGTAAACATTAAGCTACTGAAGTTACTTTGCTGTTACACTAAAACTGCATTAACTTCTACAATCTATAAAATTAAAAAATCAAAAATCAAAAAGCCCTGAGGCATCAACACCAACGATGTTTCCAGCACAAATCCAAAACACAGCCCAATACCAGCCACTGTGAGGAGAATTAACTCTATCCCAACCCAAACCAGCACATAAGGTCACAGGCACAAAGTTTATGCCTTTATTATTTTACATACCTGTCTCATATAAAAATAACAACTACATCAAAGTTTCATTTCTAGTTGTCCTGCAGCACAGAGGAATGCCAGCCAACTGCGTCTAAGAGTGTTGTCCTTCACTTAAGAAGACCATATTAAACCAGAGATAACATACAGATATTATAAATACTATATACTCCAGTGAAGTATCTCCTTAGGAAAAATTTAAAAAAAATCATACCAAAGGACTCTAAGACGTTTAAAGAAGACCTCGCCATGTCTGTCAAATTTCTGGATGAAATATTTAGACAAGTCAGTGAACAATAGCATAGAAAATTCAAATGTAGACAGAGACTGCAATATTAAAAGGCAGCATTCTGCCTTCCATCTTCCAAGATGAGCATTTTCTCTGCTTTACATGATGCTATCTGTACAGAATATGGAATAATTCCAAAACTTGAGATCTATTACCCAAAAGGCAGGTAGAAATTTGAATTGTAGATCGAAGTTAAGTGTTAGGTTAATTCTTTGGAGAACTCATGTTCAAAATGTACATCAGAGCATCCAGTGGGGATCTGCACATTTAATAAATCCATCTACTCACACACATAAGACCTGCAAAGACAAAACATCTGGTGACTAATCTTGAACTCAACTGTCTTGTTATAAGACTGATTACTTGTCATGTATATTATTAAAACATAGTTTTATTTAGTATGCAGTCTTTTACATATTAACCAGTTTTGGCTCAAATATCTATTTGAATTCCAATAAAAGCAATTTTAAAGTGGAAGTACCTAACAGCACAATGATCAGGAAAGCAGGTTGCTGGAAATGTATGAACAATTTTAAGCTATAATTGTTCAGAATGTGCTAAGCTTTATTGGCCATTTACAGTACTATCTTTGTCAGGTATTTTATGCCATAATTTTTTTCTCCTAAATTAAGTCCTTGTGAAAGTTCGGGTTGGCTCTCTGCCAACAGCCAAACCTCACAAGAAAGATTCCCCCCTCCCTCTCCCGAAACAGCAAAAAGCAGCAAGAGAAAATTGAAGGAATATATATATATATATATATATATTTACATGTATTAAATTTATANAAAAAGGAGAGAGAACACCTCCTCCTTCGGTTTATATACACCTGATTACGTAAAGAGATGGGATGGAATACTTCCTAGATCTTGACCCTGGTTACCAAGGAAGGCCTACAAAAAACAACCCATCACAGTCCTTTAATTAATTGCTACTGTTGTGGAGGGTTTTTTCTGGACCTCACTGCTTTTACAATAAAATTTTCTCATAGTGATGGATACTAATTGCACTGTGGGAATATTATGGGTACAAAACCAAGCAACTAACTTCTATTATCCTATCAACATTAATATACACAACTGTACTAGATCACACCACATGTGCTCTCTAGAAGACAGGATGAAAATCTGTGTTGTTCCTCTTGTTCACATGACTAGCACTGAGGTAAATCAGTGAGGGTTTCAACTTCACTGGGTTCTTTTATGGCAGCCTCCTGAATTCATTCAAAACAGTGATGTAGTTTCTCACTCTGAAATTAACATTAAAAAATAGAGCAGGCTCACTTTTGTTGCAACATTGTTAAAAAACGGTATTGTTGTCTGAAAAAGCTCAGAAAATTCATCTTTTTGCATTCTTTGGAGTTTATATTTTATTTATAGTCTTAGGACTACAAAGGGCATTTCCATTGCCCTAGGGACATACACAAACTGTCTACATTACAATTCCTTTCGATGAGAATTTCCTTTACTAAGGAGTTACCATTGGAGTTGCACTCAAATAGTGACTTTTCAAGAGAAAACTGGGTGCAGTCTCTTGGAATTGACAGTGCTTGTGCTGTCTAGACTGCTATAATTTCTCCTAGGAGCAGAAAAAGCAACAGCTAAACCTCAGTATTCTCTTTCTTCTTCAATCTTATGTCCATCTGTCTGTATCATCATAGCAAAACACAAGTAGCAGCACACCCCTGTGTAGATACCACCCTGTTCAGTTCCTAACAAAGCACTCAGGTCTCAGTATGTTTAGCCAAGGGTGGGAGCCTTATTTTTTCCACCCTCTGTGTGTATGCACATATGCTGGGTTTAACTCAGAGACATCAACTCTCTCAGAGGTGCCTTTTCAAAGTCAAGCTGCAGGCTGGCAGTCAGATATGTCACCTAATTCATACTCAATAGGAATCACTCAATGCCTACAGCTTTACAGTCACATACAAAAATGGAAGAATGGTGCTGCCCAGAAGCATATAAGTAACGGGTGGAGAATTCCTAGTGGCTTTGTTAGGAAGGGGCCACAATAGCTGATTTATTTTAGTGTTGTTATGTTATTATTGAAAGAAAATAGCAGCTTCACTCATTCCCATCTTTGTCATATTTACTGCTCACACAAAAGTTGCACAAAAAGGCACTAGTTACAACTTCTATATAATAATTTTCAACTGAATTTGTTAAAAATAAAATCTGAGAAATAATACTGATCTGAGGATTTGAAGGAAAAAAATTGAAGGGAAAAAACCCCCATTTACTCAAGCACTATACAAGCTTGCTCATAGTGTCAGCTGGTAGGGCACAGCAGTGACCACTAGCTTTTATGTCTGCTTTGCTAAATGGACTTTGTGATAATACAGTACTCCTCTATGCAATTACTAGAAGAGAAACTGAGTGCTCCTTTTTTGAGACTTACCTTTCTGAATAAAATATTGTTCATAATACTAATGGTCCTCTTATTATACAAATAAGAATTTTTATTTATTAGGACAATCTTAAAAACTGATTTTCTATGTGAATATTAGCCAAAAACCCTAACAACAGAACCTGTCTCTAAGGCAAATCACTGCAGCAACCTGAACCAAGTTTTCTGCAAATTCTCATTGCAGTTACTATTAGCAACACAGCAAACAATTTCAGTGGCATATCAGTCTATTCAAAAACAGGCTAGAGGTGTAGGTGTGTATTTATCTAGCCTGCTATGAAATGAAAGGGGAAATACAGCTGATAAGCTTTTATTCGGTTCAGTTAAATGAGACACTCTTGCAAGTTTTTCTTAGCATATTTCTCCACTGAGCTGCATTTCTTTTCCAATTTCCAATTAGTTCACCACATACCTTATAATACATATTGCTTGATTAGCATAATGTTAATGGTACCTGATGTCATATCATCCTACCAGGCAAACTACTACTGCTAAATAAAATAGGCCCATCTGGCCCTGCTTGTCCATTATACCAAACTGCCGGGTCATTCTTTAATTTGCTATTTACTGTTCTACCTACAAGACACATTCCTTACAGAAGAGGGTAGTGTTCAGCAGTATGGTGTGGGCTAGGCTGTATTACCTGGACACAAAGCCTGAGGTTATCCCTTGGACTTCTTATAGTAGAAAAGTGCATAGGCACATTGGCTGAGTCTCTTTAACTTCAGTGAAGATATATTTAATTTTGGCATGCCTGAGCTTGCAAGGAGGACCAGTGCTGCTAAAATAGTATGTAAGTATTGCCAAAGTCCACTATGTAGGTGTTTTTAAGGACTTGGAGTGATGCAGTTAAGTCAATCACCTTAAGAAAAGGGAGATATCACAAAGGGGAGTAATTTTGTCAGAATATTGGCCTAGGAAAATTATCAGCTACATGTTGGAAAGTTTATATTTGAGAGTACTGGGAAAATTTATCATTGCACTGGCAAGAGCTAGGGTAAATCTAGCTTTTAATATTAGCTGCGTGTACAGAGAGGAAAAGACTTTTAAAAAATGTTACACAGAAATAACCTGCACATTTCTTCTGTCATTCTGGTCCTGGATGCAGTGGCAGGCAAGGCAATGGTATTTCCCTGCTTTTCCCTGCTACTTCAGCAGTGATATTCCCTTATTAAAGAACTAGAAGGCCTTTTTCACTGTGTTGAGCTTGGGCAGGCAGACAGACAGACATTCACAATGAAATGTGAGAAAGACAAGCTGGGGTTTAAGAGGAGGCAGGGAAAAGCAAATTGAACAGGATAGGATCTGTGAAACTGTCAAGGCTGAAAGAGAAGCTGTGTGAGTTTGTGGATTCTGGTGCTTAAAGACTGGATGGAGGTAGGCAAGTCAAAGAGGAACCCCTCAGAAGCCCCAAAACCTGAGGGTTCAGGAAAAACCATCAAGGAATGGACTGGCTTACTAAACAATTTGTTTATCCTGGAAGCCATTCAGGAGAGCAAACAGAGGGAGGAGGACAAAATTTGAAAATATTTCTGGTCTGGACTGCATCAAGGATAAGTGAGAGTCAGGAAGGAAATGGAACACTGCTTCTGTCATCTGGGTGGAAAAGAGCTTTGGTGAAAGCAGTATCTGTCAGGGTCCTAAGTATACTAAAAAGTCTTAGGGGTCCTGACTTGTGATCTTAACTTGGTACAAGGCTTCAAGTCCAGCCCTGACCAACCTCTACCCTAGCCTGTGGCCCAGAAGTTCCCTGTAGGTTCATGCCTCGGCATCAGACCTGCCTGAGCTGCTCTGCAGGTATGCCAGTCTCCAGTCTTGTCTTCTGCTGTTCCTGACTGAATGTCCTGGACAACTTCAAGGCCTGACTTTTTACCTCACCTTGATTGAAGAAGTAACATTCAACACTTGCTTTCATTTGACTTTTAAATATGGCTAGGAATGAGAGGGTAATTCTGATTTTCTGTTCTAGAGTGGTACATGTATCCTGAATCTGCATTACTCCCGATGCAGTCACCCACAAACTGAACCAAAGTGCATTAAATTAAAAAAATACAAAAACCTAGAACAAACAAACAAAAACCCCAAACCCCCCCCCATGATTGGCTTTGCCTGAAATTTCTGAGATATTTCACACGTAAGAGCACAAAGTCACTGGTTTTTACTACATTTAATGTTCTGCTGGCTTAGGAATAGAACATTAGGTTCACTAAAAGTTTCTGAAACTTTTGAATTCAGTTCATTTTTTACTTGAGATCACCTTGGCTTTACTACCTATTCTTTACAATAAGCAGTGAGATGCAGTTAACAAGATGCTGTCAAAGATATTAATAAAGCTTCATATGCTGTCAATGACAAATCTATCTGGGATGGTATATTCTAGTGGAAAAATACTTAACACATCTCAGCAAGGATCTGTACTGATCTCTATGACTCAGCTGCTAAATGCACTATAAATGTAACCTGAAGTGGTGAATAAATATAAAGTAATCTTATGAAGAGAAATGGCAGAAGTCCACCTATGTTATGGAAGTCTCTTTGGAAATTAAGAAAAAAAAAAGAAAAGTTACGTTTTTAAGTTCAAGAAGTAACGAAAATTAAAAAAAATATTTCTAAGAATTTTCATAGAGAAATGATACATGTCAACAACATGTGTATGCTTTGAGGCAAAGTCTAAGAGACCTGGAACAGCAAATTTCCATTTCCTTATTATTTTATCACATTTATGACAATTTAATCTGAAAGTATTTTTTTCATTTTTATCAGGTGGGAGAATTAAATATTTCAGTTAAGCTTTCATCCAATTTTATAGTCACTAAAGAAAAGATACTTGCCAGGTACAAAATTTGAAACAGTATTAAACTAAAATTACTACAACAGGATTTTGAAAGCTGGTACTTAAAGCATAAATCTATAGGTATCTCTGCAGGTTTTTCAAAATTGATCATACATTGTGGTCTGTGATTCATTATGCAGGCAATCAAGGGCCAGACCCAGGAGCAAAATTAAGTTATTTGGTCATATATGTGTTTCTTGAGATCGTCATCTGAACTCCTTCTTTAACCAGCGGAGACAGACAAATATCTAACACAGCTGGGCCCCTGCCTTTGAGGGAAATTAACCACCTTCTTCTCAAGTCCATTAGAAACCCCTGCACAGCTGCATTTAAACAACCTGAATCTGACTTGTAAAGTCCTCAACTAAAATAAGGTTATTTTTCTAAGCTCAGCTTCTATCAGGACCTAGATGAAACTAAAATCTAGTCTCACAGATTTGTTAGATTCTTAAGGCTTTCCTTCACAAGAAGAGGTAGTATGGAACTGTGCACCGCTAAAAGAGATAGATTACTCTATTCATGTAGAACTCAAATGCAAAATGCCCAATTTACACACCCCATAATAAAGGTCCCTAACATCATCATCTAGTCCAGCAAAACTCAAATGCAAAGAACTGGGGTACAGGGAGGGTAAGTTACTATTTTTTCAAAGTGATAAGTTTAAATTCAAGGAAGACATGAAGAATACTCTTACTTTGATAGTTCAATCCAAACCAGAAATCATATTGTGAATTCTAGGACTAAGTGCTCAGAATTTATGCTTTTTCAGCAGCAGTGATTTTTGTAAATGGTCATAATAGTACAAGTGCAGAAAAAGGGAATTGGTGACCATGCACTGTTGAATAAGAAGGACCAAGTTGGTTATCAAAGCACGGGCAAGGCATTGTGACAGTTCTCTCAGAGGCAGACATAGTTGTGTCAATGTTATGGTCCTAAAACAAGTGCTCAGAGATTTACAGCCTGAACTCGTTTGAGAGTGAAGCTGCCTCAGAGCACACAAAGCTGACCATGATGCCAAATACCCCAACATAAATGCTAACCCAGGATCCCAGAAGATATACTATGTGATAGTGAGCTTGCAGGTAAAGTTTAAGTTGTTGATTTTGACTAATCATACCATAAATGAGTTGAGGGCCTCACAGAGTCTTTGTTCACTAGTCCAGATAAATAAACTGCTGCCATCCTGTTCAAAAGGCAGTCTTTCAAATGACCTTATATTCAAATAAAAAACATTAACCCTTGACTGAGCCAGGAAAGAGCCTGCTGCTCCTGGTAGTCCTTGTAACTCTCATTTCACACTACTCTACCTGTGAGGGGCTGCTTTCAGCTTGGAGTTATTTTAGTTGATCCCTGGTTCCTGAATGATTTTTTAAGCACACAATGGTAAGGTGTTGGAGGAGAGAAGAGAGATTAGCTGTGGAAAGCAGCACAGATCTGTGACTGCCTGAGCTCTGAGAACTGTTTGCTGTGTTTGTATGGACTCTTGCTATGTTAAGGACTGTTTGCAGTTTGAAATCTGTACAAAGTTTGAGGATTTTATTATTCTATATGTTTTCTCTTTATTTCACTGTATGTCCCTGCTGGAAACGTCTATGTAACCCATCTGTCATTGGTCCCTGCTTGCAGCAGGGTAGCGTTCCCTTATGGTACCACCTGCCTCTCTGTTGCCGGTTTTGAAGAATCTTGCCTTGTATGGCTGGGGCTGTGCCAGACCCTTCCCAGAAACCTTCCCAGGGTGCTCCTGGGGTCAGGACCCAGCCCCCCGACCCTTTTTAAGTTGTAGCGTTGTGAATAAAGTTTTCTCTCTTGCTCGTGCTAGCCTGTGCAGCACCAACCTCACTCCCGGAGTGTGTCCCTTTCTTTCTCTCCCTCCCCCACCTTCCCCTCAGGGCCGCAGTAAGGCAGCTGCTTTTGCAAATCCTGATGTATTACTGTAAAATTCCTCCATGCTCTTCATCACTATTCACCTATCCATGTAACTAAAGAACGCTTCAAGCCATAAATCTTGTGATTTCCTGTGATAAGGGAATAGCTACTTGTGTAGCCCAGGGGCAGGGACAGGCTATTAACACTACCCTGACATAATTTTTATCATCTCACCGTTGTCAAAATAAGCAGAGCAATCTCCACCAGATGCTACTTGAGAGTTTCAACTGCCCAAGTGACAATGAGGCACTCTTTTAATGTTTCAGTGTGTTCCTCTGGAAGCAGCTCTTGTCTCAGACAAGAATAACTTTCATCCTCCTTTGAAAATACCTGTGTGAAAAAGTCGTTGGTAAAGTCTACATTTTCAAGAATTAAAACATTAAAAACATGCACATAATATGTCTGCATAAGAAACTTACCTTTGCCTGAAGTGTTTTGCTACCCACTAAGGTGCACTTAAAGTGGCTGATTGCTCCAGACCTCCAAATTAGTCAACATAAACTGTTTAAACACGAATTTAATGTTAGATAAAGAAACTGAATGTGAGTTTTTTGATTTTCCTTTTATCCTGATTCCTAGAGAACTTTGCCCTAATTCCAGTAACACTTTCTCATTTTTCCCTCTTCAAATTTTACAATATTTGAAGTCATGTAAAGAAACCACATACTATTATTGGCATATACTGTGACTACAAATTTAGCCTGGAAAAAAATATGTCAAAGTAGTCCTTCTTTAAAAAAAACAAACAAACAACAAACTTATACATAATATGTTTCCTTTAAAGCCATTATTTATGTACAAAAAAGTATACCAAACCTAGAGGCAGGAAATACAAAGAATCATAGAATTGTCAAGGTTGGAAAACACCTTTAAGAGCTTTGAGTCCAACCACTAACACAGCACCAGCGTATTCACCACTAAACCATGTTCCCAAGTGTCACATCCACACATTTTTTGAACGCTTCCAGGGATGGTGGCTTCACCAATTCCCTGAGCAGCCTGTTTCAATGCTGGACCACCATTTCAGTCCAGAATTTTTTCTAATACCCAGTCTAAACCTCCCCTGGTCCAACTCAAAGCCATTTCCTCTTGTTCTTGTCACTTGTTACCTGGGAGAAGAGACTGACCTCCCCACCACACATACTATAACCTTCTTTCAGGTAGTCATAGACAGCTGTAAGATCTGCCTGCTTGAGCCTCATTTCTGCAGGGTAAACAACCCTCTCTCTCTCAGCCACTTCCATAGAACTTGTGCCCCAGACCCTTGACCAACTCCACCATCCCTTTCAGGACATATTCCAGCACTTCAATTTCTTTCCTGCAGTGAGTGGCCCAGAACTGAACACAGTACTCAGGGTGCAGCCTCACCGTTGCCGAGTACAGGGGACAATCACTGCTCTAGTCCCACTGGCCATGCTATTTCTGGCAAAGGCCAGGATGCCTTTGGCTTCCTTGGCCACCTGGGCACACTGATGGCTCATATTCAGCTGGCTGTTGACCAGCACATCCAAGTCCTGTTCTGATGGACAGCTTTCCAGCCACTCATCCCTCAGCCTGTAGATCTGCATGGGGTTGTTGTGACTGACCCACAGGACCAGGCACCTTGCCTTGTTGAGCCTCACACAGTAGGTTCAGCCTGCTGATCCAGTCTTTCCAGATCCCTCTGCAGAGCCTTCCTACCCTCCAGCAGACCAACATCTCCACACAGCTTGGTATTGTTTGCAAACTTGTTGAGGCTGCATTTGATCCTCTTGTCCAGGTCATCAATGAAGATCCTAAACAAAGCTGGCCCAAATGCAAGTATGAAGAGAGAAAACAAAAACTTTAATAACTACTTCCCTTCAATGCATTATATCCGAGCAGTGAATCAGCTTTGCTTTAAACCTACCATCCCAAGACACCATATTTGGCCTCTAAAGGATCTGAGGAATTTTGCCAGCTCTCTGGGATCTACAAATTGCCTTACAGACAGAGAAGGGCTAGCAAGGGCTTTGAAGAAGGATGGTCATTACAATTAAAGGTTTTTCCCATGATGGGTCTGTGCTTATTGTGAGAACTCAAAGGGATGTCCCACCCCTGGCCCTACAGACCCTATGTTTAATCTCAGAGGAAAACTCAGAAAGCAGAGCAGAAGAGAATTGTTATAGATAAAGGAAACTCTAGAGAAAGCACACCCCAGACCCCGTATATAGTAACTATGCCAAGGGGATCCTCAAAAAGATTATTCTAACAAACAGGTCATTTTTTCAGCTGATGTAAGTAAAGACCTAGCAAGGGCTCCGATTAGTCTAATAAAGAGAAAACACAAACCTAAATCCTGTTGCATGTCAGCCAAATGATGCATTATTCCCAAAGGAGAGTCAACACGGTTTCTATCAATATTTCTGTGGTTTGTACTTAAATAAGAAGCTGCTCTTTCTGAGCCAAGGCATTGTGTTCTTACTCCTGTTCTTCTTTATTGTTCTTTGTGGCTTTTGAATAATTGTTCTCTTTGTGAAATATAATTATTTGTCAAAAGAGGTGCTATATTTGGTAATTAACAACACACACTCCAACAGGGAAAAGGAAGGAAAGCAACAATTTTGTGTGAAAAAAAATCAGTCTTAGTTCACAATGCTATAAAACGTAGTCATTCTCCCACCCCATAGTCAAGTAGGAAATAACAATGAAATACAAATTTTTCTAAGATGTAACATCTGTTTTGTGTGTATAATCCATAAAAGATTTCCAAATGCCCTTAAAGGAGCCCTAAATCTTCCACAGACTTGAGTTCCCCTTAAGTCTTCTGTTCCATAATCTGTATGAGATCTTCCTATAATGGACTGCACTCAGTAAGAATGTCCATACTTCTTAGGTTTGGCCAGGAGGAGGTAAAAGAAGGCAGAGGAGAGGGGAAGTTGCGAAACAGAAAGGGAAAAAAATTCATTTGTGTTCATATGTTTGGGGTTCTTTTAACTAAAAAAGAAAAAAAAATATTGGTAGATGCATGATGGCTTTCAATGTATTTATACGATTTTCCCAAGAGAGTCAACCATTCTTCTAGTATTTTATGTAAAATTTTCCCTCTGCGCTAGAAGATGTGAACTACAAAAACAGTCAGCCATTGTTGACTTATATCATTTGAAGCAACTATCACTGGATCTACTAACAGTGGATCTTGACTACTATTTCTCCTAGTTTTGCAGCCTGACCTTGGCATTGCAGTTTGCAGAGTGAATTTACTCAATGTGAGGTAAATGCAAACCATTACCTCATTTAAATGTTGGAATATCACACCAAATTTTCAAAAGAAAGGCAGTATGGTATCAGAAAATATTTCAAGATCAGAATCACTTTAATTATCTCAGAACTCTCTATGCCTTCAAGCAGGTTGTTTTTTCCTCTCTGAATAAGGCTAAACAACATGCTATCATAAAAAGAGAGAAATGTATTATTGAAGCTCCTATTACTTGAATTAGACTTAAATGAGCTCTCAGCTATTGACTTTTATTAGTTATTTAATGAGTGTTCTACCAAATACAATGCTAACTCTAGGTTTATCAAACATGAAACACTGTTCAGATTGAGGGGAGAAGTTCACTTACGCACAGATCTACTTCGACAGGTTTGTAATCAGAGTTTGGGTAGACCACAAAGTATCTTCTAGAAAAAAAGGCAGCTAATAAAGAAAAATCAGAAACAGCAGGAGTTTCTCAAGTGATGGTATTTGTTTACTAAAAACATTAAAAAAAAAAAAAAGAAAGGAAAAGAAAAAAGAAAAAAAAAAGAAAAGAAAAGAAAAGAAAAGAAAAGAAAAGAAAAGAAAAGAAAAGAAAAGAAAAGAAAAGAAAAGAAAAGAAAAGAAAAGAAAAGAAAAGAAAAGAAAAGAAAAGAAAAGAAAAGAAAAGAAAAGAAAAGAAAAGAAAAGAAAAGAAAAGAAAAGAAAAGAAAAGAAAAGAAACTCCCACCCTCAATTCTAAATCTCTTCTTTTGCCTACTAATGAAGTTAACTGCATATTCGGCAGGTCTTTGGAGACTAGAAGCATGCATACATGCACCAAGCAGCAGAGCACTGACTTGAATTTCAACTTCATTTTATGGTATTTCTATGGGAGAAATTATTAAAGCATACACACTGGTGCATACCTCAGCTGCAGTCCTTTCTAATACCTAAGGCACAATTCAGAAGGAAACCCTCATAGATAGTGGCACTGCAGTATGGAAAGAGCTTTCCATAACACTTCATTCCTCACCAACAGGAGGCCTCTCTGGATGTGTTGCTAAAGGGATGACAGCATATGCCTTTATGGAAGAAGTCTCTAATGAGGGCCAGTTATGCCTTATACAACAAGAAAATTGAACCTCATGACTTTACATAGTCTTTGCAGTTTTAGATATCCATTCAGTCCCACCAGCCTGGATATGAAATAATAGTAGCTAAAAACATTTCGGTTAAAATAACCAGATGAAGTATTAGAACATGACTTTTTCTCCCCTATGTGGTAACAAAGAGTAAGGAATCATTATACTAGTGGCAGTGGAGACATTTCTTAGATTTTCCATCACTGTGTTTACACAAGGAGTATAAAATCAAAGCCAAAACTTTGGAAAGCTTTTTGTTTCATTCATAAGAAGGGGAACATGGTGGTCAGTTTCCTCTAAGTGTGGAGTAATATAAAATGTTGAATTTCTAGGACTGCCATTTAAGCATTTTTTCTCTACACAAAATTTGCTGTGGTGACTGTTCAGGGATTACACAGCAACAGTGTTATGCAGCTTGCTTTTGCCATAGTTTTGTCGCCAAATGGTAAAGATCACATACCAAAAAATGGGAAAGCCTTAGTGTCACTGTGAAATGTCTCTCCATTGCAGTCTTGAATTTTGATGGGGGGTATGTGAAGCAATCCCAGTTTTCTGTAACATTTTTAGACTCTGCATGGGAAGAAGCCTCATACTATTTATGAATGTCAAAGCCTTGAAAAATGAGTAATGTGTGCATTTTGGTATCACACCCTATGTATTCCTTTCAGACACATACCTTTTTGTCTGGCTAGTTTTTGCTCTCCACCCAAAAAGTCTGCTATTGCTAAGATCATGGAAATTACATGTTAGGAACAGTATATTTCTACTTAACTGAGCAGAAAACAAGACCAAATTTTGTGGGTCTGGCAGAAAATTTTCTCTTTGAATCTCTGAAAACCAGTTTTATGAAAGCTTGAAAGAAAACAAGGTTGGAGCATTTTAATTTTGCTGTTCACATGGTGGGGTTTTTTAATAAACTGCAACTTTTTAATTATCAAATCTTTCTGTGTAAAATTCTGCTAAATCAAAAGACTTGTATTTTCACCCTTCAAACTAAGAAAATGGAATAATCTAGCGTTTTGAAAGGTACATCTCTTCATTTAAAAGTTAATCAGTTCAAATTTATCCAACTAAAACACTCTAAAGAGTCTTTGGCTTGCAATTGTCAGTGGTAGAGATCTAAGAGCGAGACAAAACTTCCTCTCTGTAAAGTTTATTGATACAGGCTCCACACTAGTCTAACTAACCATGGCTTCAAGCTCAGAGGTGATCTACACTTCTGTCTTCCAGAACCTGGGCTGAATTTGCTTGCCTTTGCCTAAAAAGCAGCACAGAAATCCAATTTCTTCTGTCTTCATAAATGTTCTGTGTGACAGGAGGGTACACTGAGGTACTGCCAAGCTCTCAGAACACACTGAGTGGGGATGGTGATGGGAGACCTCAGAGTATGAAAGGAAACCAAGGGAAATGGAAACATTGCATTATGTTCAATTTGCATCTCCCATATTAACGCCACTTTAGCTGTCCAGTTCTTCTATATAGATCCGTTAGCAGTGAGTGCATCAGGGGGACTGTCATTTACTTCTCAACACTTCAGCATAGCCTTTTTTCTCACCTTGCCCAGTACTTTTTAGTCCAGAAAAGCCCAAGCCCCATGAAAGGCAGCCAGTGCTCTGCCAACCTCAGGGTCTTTGGAGCTTTAGGCTGCCCAGCAGCCTCTCATTCACATGTCAGTAACTAAGGCTGCCAGTCAACAAACAGTCCGTGTAACCCTCCAAGGTTCTGCGGCTCCCACTCACTCCAGTTACTTGCAGGAAGGAATGCCAGAAATAACATTTCAGCTAGCAAGAAGGAATTTTTCAACTCAGATTTACAAAATCCAAATGTTTCAGGACTACTTTCTTTCTATTTTGCCTCTGTGCAGATAATTTTTCTACCCCAAAAAAGAAGTCACAGCCTGTGTCACACCCACTGGTACAGTGACATTCTTTTCAGCCACTCCATTTTATTGAAGTCAATTAATCAACTTGCTCACTTTAATTTAAAATAAAAAAAAAAAAAAACCACACACAAAAAAACCAAACCCAAAACCAAAATCAAAACACAAACCAAACCTGTTCAGATTCAGATATTTTGTGATTTCTAATGCAAACCTTATACTCCTGGTCTAAGAAACCTTTCTATTCCTTCCAGGCAATCACAGTAACAGCTGTGATCCTTGGGGATTGGTGGCAAAGTTGCAAAGACAGATACGTGATTTCAGCTGTCTTTCCACCCCAAAGGCCCACAGTAATCCATAGACTGCCAGAGGAGTGATATCTTCTGTAAAAAAAAAGGTCTCCTTGTATCATCTCTTGTGCTGTGACTTCATGGTGGACACAGCTGATTTAGGGAAATGTCAATGGTCCTGGTAGCTTTTCCAAGAAAGAGAGGAATAAAAAATGTGTTTTATGCATCCTTTCCCCCACATCTATCTGTACACTGAAGTCAATTTTCCATAATTCTTGGAGTATTGGGAAGCTTCCAGATGGCTGAAGGGGAAAAATTATGCTGTGACAATATCTTAAAAGGACTAATGAAATCCAAGTCCACAAAAAGGCTGTCAGCAGGACTGCAGTTCATGGTAAAATGAAACAGGAAAAGAGAGAGAACTTGATTAATACCAAATTAAAAGAGAATAATGCAATTAATGCCAGTCGCCCTGGATTTATGGAAAATAGACTTTGTCAGAGAAAATTCTTACCTTTTTTGATGAGGTTACAAATCTGATTCATGAAAGTAATAGTCATAATGTAATATACTTAGATTTCTGTAAGGCATTTGACTCAGTACCACATAATATTTTGATCAGGAAACTCAAATGATGTAAAATCAATATAGCAGACACAACATTAAATGAATTAAGGGTTGTCTAACTGATAGGTTTCAAAATGTAATTGTAAACAGGCACTCACTTCCATATGGAGTCCTGCACAGATTGCATTTTGGACCTTTCAGGAACCTGGTAGGGGAAAAAAAATTAAAACAACTAAAAATCATTGCTGATAGAATTTGCAGATGACACCAAGACTGGTGGACTGAGAAATAATGAAGAGGAAAGGTCAGAGACACAGAGGAACCTGAATCTGCTAGTAAAATACATGGAAGCAAAGGATATATGCTGCAGTACAGCATACACATAAAGATCTGGAGACAAAGGCAATAAGCTTTATGGATTTATGTCATTTTTACAGTGCTCCTTTCCAAGTGTTAAATTTCACATTTTAGTTTCTTTGTATGGTCTAAGACACATCCTAGTCTATACAAGTGAGAGGCATGAGTTCTGGAAACATCAGCTAACAGTAATACTCTTTGCATGGCTTTATGTTGTTCAAATATAATTTAATTTTTACATACACTTATTTAACTTTCAACTTCCTTGGAGGTAAAAGGGGGAAAATACCTTTGCATGCAGAGACCTTGTTTTTCCAGAAGTAGGTATGAACCTTCCAAGTAACTTTATGAAAGGGCTGTCAGCTCTGAAACTACATTATTGAAAAAAATGCTGTCAGACACACCTGTCTCAGCCAGGTGTGGGTTTTGCTGGAAAAAGAAAAGGAGTCAGTTAAAATTCAAAGATTATTCACACTATATATTCAGAAAACTGGCAAAAAAGAATTAAGGTGAATAAGCTTCAACTCTAAGGAAAAAATAAGTGGTCAAGATGTGAAACAATATGAAAGTTATGCTCCTTCCTAGTCCTGTTATACATGCGACAAAACCAGTTACTTTTTAATCTCTGCTGCCAAACATGATGGACTAATTAGTGGAAGTGATCAGAAATTCCCTACAGGCCACCTCCAGAGAGACACTTTCTGTAGTGTCTGGCAGGGCTAGAGGGAGGCTGTCAGACCCATCACCTCCTGGTTTGCACCCCATGTTTACAGCATCCTGCCTGACCGTCTGAGGGACAGCCAAGGTGCTGAAAGCTTGAGCAGTGCTGACACTTCTGAATTTGTTTAAACACACTTACAGAATATAATTTAGAAATTATTTTGATGGGCTGGGTCTTTTTCTTTATTTTCTTCCCCATTTCACCCCAAACAAAAATATTACGAAGTTTGGTTTCATAAACAGGAAATTGGAGCTTTCCACAACAAACAAATCCAAATTTCATAATTCCAGTGCCACTTTGCAGTGGACCAATGACTTTTTTGTAGTACAATAAAAGATATTCCATTGATTGGTTTCTAATGTTATCCAAGACTCCTGTCTTTATTCATGTGACTAATCCTGCTGTGGTCACGTAGTATTAGTGACTGCACTTCCCCAGCCAGACTACAGTTTTATTTGACCAGACTAAGGAGTTAAAACTGAATTATCATAATTCAATCCCTATTTTGTCCTTAATAAGCACAAATAAATTCTACAGGAAGGACAATAGCATCCCCCATTAATATGGCAGATATCTTACTTTTTAAGAACTTGGGGGGCTTTCTTGCACTGGAAATTACTCATCATCTGCAGTAGAGATATTTTTTAAAATGTCACATCCTACTACCAGAGGTAATTCAGATGTATTTTTCCATGATCATTGTCAGGATGCAGAAGATGATATTTTCAACTCTTACCTAGCATGCCATTCGGCACTTGAAGAACATGGGACAGGGTGGAGAGTGGTATGATGATGATCTTGGCAGCTCACTCTGAGCTGAAACTTTCTGGAAACTCCCAAGCCACGGATATATGTATTTGGATTCGAGGAGACATGCAATAACTATGTACTTCTGCAGCAAGAGTCACTGTGTTGGTATTCTAGGAGTTTTCAGGGTTTCTTGGTCGAGCCCTTCGTTAAAGAAGTTGGCCAAGCCTTATAATATCAGGTTGCCAGCTAAACGGAAAAACAACATTGTATGAGTTTACATTTGGGTTGTATTTTTAAATGTTGTCTACAAATATTAAAAGCAGAAGACTATTAGTTTTTTTAAGGGAGGACCTGATTCCTGAATACAGTTTTTTCAGATTTAATTCTGTGAATTAAGAAGATGGAGGCATTTTGTTAGGATATAGCTGAATGGTAGTCCTAGCACACCTTGGAAATACATCTTTTGAGTCTTAAATATTGGTGACTTCTGCCTCCTTCTCATCTGAAAGAGCCTTCAGTCCAGAATGGGACAAAGTGCTTAACAGCCTGAAACACAAAAATATAAATGTTCAAACAGATCTGCTGCTTTTGTCTGCCAGGTTTTCTTTGGCAAGCTTGGGACAGTATTTTTCCTTTGAGATCATCTATTGTTATTTTGATTAATAGATACTTCCATATATAACTTAGTACTAACCTCTCCATCTTGTAATTAGTATAATCCTTATAAATATTCAATTGAAATTGTTATGAAATTTCCAGCAGTGTCATCACAGATGTTTTATTAGCCTGAGGGTATAGTTTAAACTAGCTTTGCTGCTGAAAAAACTATTCATGTAACTACTACCTAACATGTTACAGAACAAAATTTTAAAGAACTTATAAAAATAAGTATTTAAGTCAGATTCCAGAGACTCTCAGACTCTCAAAGTCAAGTTAATGACAAAGACCTTATATTCTCTTCTCTGTATAAAAAGAAAACAGCAATCAAGCCTAAAAGATTATATATGTTGAATATGCATGAAGAAAATGAGACTTTCACTATCCTAAGGGACAAAACCTAATCACACACCCTCTGTTGAAACCTCATATGGTCTACTGGGAGCTCCAGCTTTGCATATGTAGCACTTGCAAGCCTCTGGAGCCCAAGCTGTGTCTAGAAGCCCTTCAATCCCCATGGCATATTCCCAAAGAGCACATCCTCAGTCTTGCATATCTCCTGAGACCAAGGACTTAAAATGCAGTTGCATGTTCCACAGCAAAGTACCAGCTTGTCAGATTCCTCTCAAATGCCAGAAATAGAGGCCTTCCATCCTTTCATGTTAGCCCTTTAGTAGACATGTATGCATGCGCACATGTCTATTCTTTACAAGAAATTGAGACATAGCTCCTTTTACTTAAAGGACAAATTATAAATTGTTACTGAAGGTTATAAATCTGTCAAGAGTAGGATCCCACCCATCCAATGTGCAGTACTTCATACAGATGTGGTCTGTCTCTGGAAATCTCTACAAGCAGCTGCCTCCCCCAGTGACAGGAGAGTGATCCAAGGCATCTCTGTTAGAGACTGCAACAGACACCAGAGAGTTAAGCATCTGTCAGGTGGGCTGAATCCATCTCTAATATCTGAAAATTGTGCCCTTCACTTTAATCTCATTCTTCCCTCTGGGTCTGTTTGTATTCAGTTTCCCTTCCACACCACTGAGCTTCTGGAGCAGATACCTCTTCTTCAGCCCAAGCTGCTAAAAATGGTTCATTACCCTTTTTTATAACCTTCTGGTTCCTCTACCAGGTGACATCTTTTTCTACGCTGACATCAAAAAATCAGCTAGGTGACTTTGTTGCTTAAGTGACCTGCTGCCTACTGTACCAAATCTGACTAACAGTAGCTGGCGCATTGCTTAAAGCAATTATGCTACACTGATCCAGGAATCACATCCATTCCTCTGCTCATGCCAACATGCAAGCGAAGACAGAAGAAAAGATAAGAAACAACCTAACCAAAACAGACATGGCATCTTTCCAGTAACATAGACAGGACACTCACAAGTCATCCCCCACTCTCCACAGCTTCCTTCTAAAAAATATTAAAAGCCCCACAAGCACTACTCACTCAGATTTATTTAGACATGGGAAATTTAGGTCATGGTACTCCTTATTCCTCTCTTCTCCAAGCTCTGTAGATATTTTATGCACTTAGTAAAGGCTAATAGGGCTCTCATCTTTGCAGTGCCTGAGTGCTGACACAGCTCCACTCAAGCCCCATCCCTCCTGCCAACATCCTTGTGGCATAAGAACGGGATGGTAAGGGGCCTTTACAACAGTCCCTCACAAAGTCTTCACAGATTCTGCAGACACTTATGAATGCAACTGGTAAGGTACAGAGGAATAGAAAAACACCTCCAACCATTGAGTGGAAAGACTAAGCTACTAATTTCCATGGTTGTATGGGCATCACCCACCATTCACCTAACTGCCACATCTGTAACAATACAGTTCTTTCAGGTAAAGAGGGTTGTCTGTGAATCAGAGTTCTAAAAAAAAACCCAGAAAAGCTAGGAATACAGCAGATACATAGAAGAAACATGCATAATGCTGGTTAAAGGGTTTAATTAATGTATGAGCAAAACCCTATTGAGATAGTGCTTTGCTAGGGAAGTCACAGTACACAGAGGGTGACTAGAGTGCCATTACATAATTTAGTTGCATGTACTTGTTTTCAAATACAGCCTGTTATTTTTAATTACATTTTTTAACACAATGCCTGTGCAGAAGTTTTCTAACCCCAAGCCTGTCCGAGTTACTTTTATAGTCTAGCTAGAAACTTCTAAAAATAGAGCATTTTTAAACCACAGGCTAAACTTTAATAACTGTTACAGTATGCTGGTGTGGTCTGAGTAAATTATATACTATGATGACTTAAAAATGGAAAATAGCGAAGGGAAGAAGCAGGAGCACAATCGACCTAAGTGTGACACAGGCAGGGGTCCCAGCTTGAAATTCTTCAGGACTGTTTGTGTACACAGTGGAATTTCATTTATCACATCTTTCTGCAACATCAGCTGTTTTTCTGCACAATACTAATCTGTACCAGTTAAGAAAAAGTTTGGCCTTCGCTACTTAGATCATTATAAAAATCCTTTCCTTTTCTTCATCACAGCCAGTCTTTCAGGAACATAAATATCATGGTTTCTCCTGCAATCGCAAATAAGAACATGTCTAACGGCTAATGGATCAAAGCTGGAATCATGCTGTTATTGCTGGTATTGTTCAGAGAAACTGCAGGTTTGATGAACTGAATCAAGTACCACTTGCGAGGTTTCTCATGATAAATACTTTTTAAAAAAGAGACTGCTGTAATAAACCACAGATTTTCCTTTTACAGAGTAGTAACTGAACTTTTTATGACTTACCCAGATTCCATCAGCATTTCTAATGACAGCAGAAATATTTCTGGAACAAGATAGTTTTCCCAAGAGGTTTGCAACATGAGATGAGTAACCTTTTTGGATGAAAAACAAGTACATAAATAAATATGTCTTTTAAAAAGATTTGCATTATTCCCATTAGAATGAACTTGAGGCCAACATTTGAAAACTACTGAACACCAGGTGAACTTCCAAGCCCGTGTTATTTACATGAGCACAAGTCATAAGTAGTTATAATGATACTTGCAAAACATATGCTCAGAATGAACAAGACAAGGATCGTGTGTGAATGAGTTGCTCAGATCTGTTGTATCAAGACTAAGAAAAGAATCAGAACAGTATTTTCAAAAAATATAGACTAAATTATCACAGATTATTAGAAGGATAAATAATACCCTGCTTCTAGCAAGCTACTGTAATTTTCTGCCTCAAACCATGAATCTGAATTATGTGACTGTAGACATCCCCATGGTGCTATGGTAGAAAATCAAAATCCTCTCAGCTCTGTTTTAATTGCTTGTTAAATATCAGTTCTTTAGACAACATTGTCTGAAAACAAAGCTCCTACAAGTTATTATCCTACGAAGTCTCCAAGATATTTCAAATCAGGTTTTCTAGTACTTGGACTCCTATAACACTGCAGAACATTAAGCATGTCAGAAAGAACAGATATGTGACTTCTCAGCCCCAGCAGGAAGAAAGAAAACTACATCTGTAAGTTATGGTGTAGTCTATGAAGCAACAGAGAGTAAGAATAAGAAGATTTTATGAACTTAAGCACATTTCTACTTGTATTACAGGAAAGTTCAATACATCAGTAAGGTAAAGTTCAAAGTGAAATTAATAATTATTTCAATAAAAAAGTCTTAATTCTTTTTTGTTCAGATACATCATGTATTGAGTTTCTTTTTTTTTCCCCTCCAGATTTTGCCAGAAAGGACCACAAACTAAGGGTCAGTCTCAGACACGGAAATAAACTGAAAAGGCAGAACTTTATACTAATTTCACAACACGTAACACTACCTAATTAAGCACTCCCAGCTCATGTGTTTATGTGTAAGACTTCAACATATCCAGAAGTGATCTCCAAAAGGGATAGAAGGTAAGATGACAGAATTGGCTGCTTGCTGTTCCTGTCTAACATGCTACAAATGATGGAACAACCAAGAACATTGTTAGGTTTGTTGTCCAGTGTTTTCCAGGGGGGGTTCTTTTAGGAAACACATCCTGAGAAATTTAGCTATAGATCTGAATGCCAATGAAAATCTATCTCCAACTGTAACACTCAGCATCTTCTGAGGCTGGAGCAGTAAGAGACCAAAAGATGCCCTCCAAATCGAAATGAGCTCTACAGGTAGGAAAGGAACAGGTGGGATAGGAAAGTGGAGGCAAGTCAAAGGAGGACAAGAGGGTAGGCTGCACAGATACTACACACACATTCATGGCCATGACACATCACACACTTGGCAAAAAGGAGCTATTGGAACCAACATTAGAGCTAAAATAGTAACACAGAAAAGGCAGACAAGGGACTGTGCTGTGGTTTCCCTTTATGGTCTGAGATGCTGAGAGTGTCTAAACTGTCTCTGCAGTCCACGTGCATCTTCCCTACCTCAAGCACACTTCAACTCTGATTAAAGTGAAATGAAATTCATCTTTACATCAGGATTTTTTGCATTTGCCAAGAATGAAAAGACCAGTTTAAGCACAAAGCTGTAAGCTACAGTTCCTCCACACTCCCTACTCCAGCCTGGTCTCAATTCCAAGCCTGACAGCATGTCTCTAATCACACATATCATTTTAGAAACACTGTGTTTCATGGTGAAACTAATGTAAGCAGGTAGGTGATCAAGCTTTACAGCAAACCACGAAATGCTCTCTACTGATATAAATGCTCTTTCAATAGCACAGGTATATTACATGTACATTTAGGTTTAAACCAAGATTGAAACTGTAGAGATCAAAGCTTTATGTTTAGTATTTGCAAAAAATCTCAAGCTAGATATAGTTTGAGTCTCTTTTATCTATTAATAGAAACTTAATACTTATCTATAACTAATGTTAAATTGAGTCAATGCTTCTGTTCCAGCCAACAGTGTTGAGGCTGTGCAGGATGTGTTTCAGTAGGCAGATCCTTTAGTATAATTGACCAAGGATGAATGAGTGTTCTGAAGATCTTCCTATCCCTTCAGGGGTTTTTAGCAAATCTTTTATTCAAGTCAGGTAGAACAGTAAATTCTTCTAAGAACCCGCATGGCACACAATTTGAATTTTTCCCAGATCTACTCTGAGAACAATACTAACTAGACTGTAGAATTAAACCTAGATCCAACCATTCAATTCCACAGGTGTCCCTAGGAAGACAATATTTTATATTACATATAAAACAAATACCTTTCAGATTCATATGCAGCTGCCCTCTCAGCATGATGGACCAGAGGAGGCAGTATCCTTTCACCTGTAGATAGAATGATATTCATGCAAATGATTTCCACTTATGGACCTGTTTCTTATGTTCCTTTTGGTGCTTATTTTGATAGTGAAAAATCTTTCACAGATGCAATAACTTGGGCTGATTATACTAAAAAAAAAACAACCCTGTTTGCAAACATTTTCATGAGAAATAATTATGTCTGAAAACCAACAGCTGCTGCAACTTCTTATACATGTAAATGAGTATACATTCTTCTCGGGCTTGTCTTAAGATATTTTTCAGGTAAGCTTTATGCCACCATAGGAGTCCCACTCACAAGAAAATGCTATACCAGGCATCTTTCAAGTGAAGAGGAGTAGCAGGGTTTTGAAACTTCTCCAGCAAGTGTTTAGTGCATTGGGGAAAATGTTTGCCACATACCATGCTACCATTTAAAATGTGTTGAGCTCAGAGGACAAGAAAAAGATACATATATTATCTGGAGGATATTGCCCTCAGTTGCAAAAGAAGAGGTTACAGGGAAAGCTCAGATTTTGGATGCCGTATACAAGACTATTAGACAAACTCTGTTTTCAAAAATTGCAATGTTGTACAATTTCCAACTTCTTTCACAATTATCCTGTAGATTTGCACTATAGTTCACTGGGATATTCCTGTGTATAAGTGGTTTGCTTATCTTGGGATGACAGAAGCCAAATAAAGAGTGCACTTCATGAATAGATTACCTGATTGCAGATTCACAGAAGTAAATGTGTGTTCACTGCACTCATTGGAAAATGGATCAGACTCATAAGCATGATTAATCCCAGAATGAGAGGTAATCAGTTAATCACATTCAAAACTTTTTCAGAAATGCTTCTTTACCCACTGCCTTCAGTCCTTTTCTGTTTAGAATTTGTTCACATTAAGGCAGCGTGGTTGCTCATTATCCCTTGAGAAAATCTCTAGCAAGCATAGATTTTCAATAGAAAATTATGAAGACACCAGGCTTCTACAGTTGCCCTTGGTGGTCTGTGTAGGACCCTGTAACTGTGAAGCTGTCCCAGAGAGACTGCTTTTGCACTCACCCTTATCTGATATGGCATGCTTTGTGATCTGAAACAACTCCTGGTCATTTATTTTATCTTCCCTCATTTAAATACTGGAGACATTTCAAACTACATCCAAACAACATGGTCTCAAATATCTCACAAGTCAATTTTCCTGTACCTTCCAGTCATTTCAGGGTATCCTGTGTCCAAGGGATACACCTCATCAATTCTTGTTCTGTCAGCCAAGAGACAACCTTCCCCCAGGCAACCCTGTTCTCCCTTCATAAGGGTAAGTAGAATAGCAACTCATTCATCCCTGCTTTCCACATTCTCCACCTCAGTAAACTCATCCCTCCCTCTGTGTGTCTGACTGCATAAACACAGGACTTGGAAAACACAGTAGTTGATCATAATTAACACCTTTGTATAGATCAGGTGGAAAATTATTTCCTGAATTACAACTCTTAAAAAGGTGCAACTAATCCCTGCAAATAATCTTCAAAATTCAGTGCTATAAACCTCCAAGCAAGTTACTATAAGCAAAGAGGACTTCAAAATGTATAATACATGGCAATAATACCACATGATGCAGTCTATAGCTATAATTGGGCAAGGCTTGTCTTTTCCCTGCTCTTATGCACTTTTTGTGGGAGAGAATTTCAGTATAATAACTATGCTAACTGTGAATTGCCAGAATCCCTTAGCAGCTGCAGAACTCCCTATGCAGTGTTCCATCATTCCCCTCTGTATAATTCCCCCTTCACAGTTTAAGTTCAAGCTTGTCAGTGTCTGATACTTCCTTTTGCACTTAGCCAAAGAAGGCTAGAAAACTCTAGGTAATGTACAGGATTACTTGGAGAAGTAATTAGTTCTAATAGTCTTGTCTTTAAAAAATGGCAGAACATTTCTTCTCCACTCTGAAAAACATCAGGTATTTCTTTCCAGAAGGCTGCTTGGTACAAGCTCCAGCTTCTCCAGCTTAGCTATGTTATTAAGCATATAAAGAGCCACTCAAGAGTCAGGAGAGAAGTACACTCAGTTTCAAATAGTTGAAGTGGTTTCCTATTGAAATATTGACTGAACGAACCTAGGATAAATTAGGACTATCCCACTTAATTTCATTCATTTTCCAGAAAAGAAAGATGGTGAAATTTCAACCTTGACCATTAAAGAAATACACCCAAAATTCTTTGTTCACTGACTTCAAGTCCATCCACACACAGAAAATACTGTAGAACAGTTAAATCACCTCACCAGCATGAAGAAGGAACAGAAATCTTATTCATTCTAAGTAAAAATACCTAGTAACTGGTTCCTTTGCAGAGGAAGTCATTGCAGTAATACAAACTCCAAAACTCAGTCAGACACCAGGCAACGTTTTTGTTCCCATCCCATCCCACCCCATCCTTTCTTTACTTGTAGTTTCTTTCCTAGAGGCATTTTGTTCTGATTCCATTAATAGCTTCTTACCCTGTTTTCACCATGGTTTTATCAATAGAATTGAAATGTCCAGGAGTAGTATGAAAAAAAAAAAAAAAGGCAAGATCAAAATGAATTGCATTCATTAGAACATTTCCCCAGAGTTTAAAAAAAAAAAAAAAAGGTTGGAAGAAAGTGTCCAGAACATCAGTTATCTTACTTGTGAATGATAAAAGGAGCTGATGTGAAAGCCCTGTGAAAGGAAAAAGGAAAACTAAGAAAGACACAATCCAGTGGAAATAGTGCTTATCCTGTATGTGATGCAGAATAGGATATCACTGTTAGATATAAATACTGATTTCGCCGTTCTTACTATACTGACAAGGACAAACCTTCTTCAGAGGCAGGTAGTTGATTTTTCATGGAATCATATGATGGTTTGGATTGGAAGGTACCTTAAAGATCATGTAGTTCCAACCCCCTGCCATGGGCCAAGACACCTTTCACTAGACCACATTGCTCAAAGCCTTGTCTGGCTTGTCCTTGAACAGTACCAGAGATGGGGAATCCACAACTTCTCTAGGCAACCTCTTCCAGTGCCTCAACACTGTCACAGTAAAGAGTTTCTTTCTAATACCTAATCTAAACGCACTCTGTTTCAGTTTAAAGCTATCCCCCCCTTGTCCTACCATTATAAGTAAAAATTCCCTCTCTGAAGACAAAGCGGAAGCAACAAATATGTATTCCAGTTCCCTAAAACCTTAAAAGAAGTTAACGTGTTTTTAGTCATGGGGATTCTGAGCTTCATCACAAAAAGGCAATGGAAAATTAACTGCAACTGCCCTGAGATAACTCAATAGAGTTATTCTGATGTTAAGAGATTGCCTATCAGCTCCACACTGGTCCTTCACAATGATGATCATATCTTGGTTTAGCAAGATGAAGCCTCTGTCAGAAGCAGGGAAGGTGGCAGTGTCCACCTGATGCTGGAAATACCTCAGGCTTATCCAAGTCCACAGTTAAGATGCACAAAGTCAGCAAAAAGAAATCTTGCAATTACAAGCAGAAGTGTCCACAGGTTTTGCTCTTCTCAGTTAAAGAGAAAAACATTCATATAGAGACAGATGTGCTTACCAGACTTTAGTGGCTGGAAAGATTCTACTTGCTTATAATTAGTATTATAAATATCGTAAAAAAATAGCTCTGGTGGGTATTTTTAACGTATTGTAGATGCAAGAGAGCTCTTGATTTTTATGGTTCTACATTTCAGAACTTTCTCATTCCCCTGCTGGAGCCCTATCCATCAACAAATTCACATTGAGGCTAATTTGTTCTTTGTCAATTCACATAAGTGCTTCTTGTCACTTCCACTGGACACAAGAAATATTTAGGTACACAAAGATAATGAGGCAAAAGTGGTGAGACAAGAAACAGGGAAGGGTAGGAAAGAAGCAAGATTCTCTACTGATTTTTTTTTTGTAGCACCACAGATGCACCTTTTATTTCAGGTCCTACGGCTTCCTGTCAGCTCTCCTGGGACTTAACGCTCTGCTGGACAGAATACCAGCTTCCCATTGTTACTTGACAGCGTACTATGAGTTTAGAAAATCATGAATCTGTAGTGCAAGACAGGGACACCTTTTCCTTAAAGTATAACTCCAGCACTGCACAAAGGTCAAAATACAAAAAGCCTGGTGGAATCAAACAGCATCTTTTTGTTACATTTTAAAGCACTAAAGGGGTATTAAGATACAAGCTCTTAAGGGATATTAAGAAACAATTGAAGCTGTTGTTTCTTACAAAGTCAGCAGCCCAACCCGCCTCAGAATTACTGGTGTAAAAGAAGGGTCCACTTACAAGAGGTTCAGCTCTTCCCAGGGTGAACTGCCCAGAGAGGGAATCAGAGCCATGTTTATCTAGGACTTTCTGCACTTGAACCTAAGGCCTTTGTCTCTCCTCTATTCTTTTTCTCCAAAATTCCTTACTACACTGTGTTCCTTACTGAATGTAAACTGGACAAGATTTTTTTCCATACTGATTAAGACACAGTAATGAGTTTTGATACAGAGCAGTGCTGGTCTGTGGATGTCTGTTTGTAAATCTTAAACCATGGCTCTTCCCACCACAGGGATTTAGCCTGCTGCATTAGCTGAGCAGCCTGAAAGGTAAGAGGCACACCCAGCCTCTCTCATATCCTTTCTTGAGCACTGAAGCCTGTCTTTCAAGAAGTGGAAGGGTAAACCCAGTTGGAGGAGAAACCCAGACACCTAGAGCACAGAGCTACTGCTATTCTGATCTTTATAGTATGCCTTTTAAATTCACCCCAGCAACTTGTAGAAAGCTATCAAAGGTGGTTTGGGGTTTTTTTCTTAAGATCACTAGTGAGAGAAAGGTACTTACAGTGAGAATTCAGAACATCTAAATCATCAACAGGTTTTTGTGTATTGCCTGTATTATCTATCTAAAAAACAAGGAGAGCAAGGACTTTCTGAAACTAAATATTTCTCTGGTTTCTTGTTGGGATAGCAATAGACACATTTTCAAAACGGTCTCTTAACAGGGAACATTCATGGCTCGGGACAAGTTTCAAGAACGCACTTTAACCAACAGGCCTAATTTCCGTTTCTTCTAAAATGTTTTCTACTTTTCTTACGTTTTCAACCACAAAGAACTTAAAGATGTGCGTATCTGTTCCCCCACTACCAAATGCTTTGGCTTTTTATCTTTTTCCAGTATTTTATACTGAAACAAGTAAGAACACGAAGAAGATATTAAAAGGTTTTTTGGAGGTATTTTTCTGTCCTTCTGTCTTAATCTTCTTTCAGTGGGTGAGAAAGCAGGTGAGTTCATAAAAGAAACAAATGAAAGGAGGAACCAAGAATAATTCAAAGTCTGGAAAAATCCAGCACCAAGAATTAAAAACAAAAACCAGTTTGCCCAAATTAGGATTTCAGCATGGAAAATCCAGTGAAGCCTAGCAATATGCAAACTGGGTACTCTCCAGAAACCTTCTACTCAACAGGCACCTGAATTACTGAACAACTCTTTCTTGGCAGGATAGTTAGCTCACTGAATGCCAAGATTTTTTATTTCAAAACATTTCACTTTCAGCATTTACGTATGATTTTAAAGAGAGGCTGAAGTAAAGATCAAATGACAAAAACACACATGCACACAAATCTGCCTGGGATTAAGAAAACTGCTTGTCCAGAGTTCATATGTTCTCTTTCCTCTCCTTTCCTTATTTTAATTTTTCAAATTACATTTCATATTTTAGAGATCAAAACCAAAAATTCATTATTCACATAATATGGATAGGGTACAGAATACCTAGTCTAAGCTAGTTTCCCTACCCTAGTAAATGAAAATAAACAATTAACTCTATAACACCAATTATATAATGTTAAATTGCCTTCAGGAGAATTGTGTTATAGGAAAGTTTAATTCTCTCCATTCACTCTGTGGGAAATGTGAGGACTTTTTTCTGATGCACATATATACACTTAATTCTTATACATTTGGCATTTAGTCTAATAAATCCTCCTGCTAGTGCTGTCAAAGTCCTCCATTATTCAAGAAATCCTGTCCACCTAGTTTAGGCACCTAAGTTATGTGGACAGGAATTTTCCCTGGAGTCATTAAAGGACACTTATCTTCCTTAACTGACTTTGTGAGGATCTAATTTTAGCTAGAGTAGTTAACCAAGCACCTGCAGTGAAGGTGTGATTAAGGTAGCAGCCTGGATCCTCCCGCTGTAACATCTCTAGCAGAAGCACAAAGTTGCTAATGTAAATGGAAGCTAAAATCTGTGAAGGAAAGTAGTTTTTTGAAATTCAAACCTGATTCTTTTTACGTTTGTTCTACTGGAAAATACACAGAAAAATTCACTGAAGGAACAATTATACTAACGGGTATGTGAAATTGGAAAGGAAGCAGACAGAAGAATCCAGGGCATGTGAAGCAAATGCATCATCGTTAACAAGCTCGTCAGGTGTCTCATATCAGGTGCAGAAAAATATGAACTCCAAAGTGCATATTTTGGAATATAACCCCAAGCAGGATGAAGATTAGGTTATTATATTTCACCATAAAAACAAAGTATTTCACAACTGACTCTCACTGTTTTCATTTCATCACTATGAAAACGGAGAGATCCCAGGAGAAGGGGCATCATTCATCCTGTTCATTTCCATCTTGCTAAAAATGTCTCTACCCTCTTTTCCAGGCAACAAGCCTAGTTTCAGTCTTGAACAGTACTTACCAAAACACCTGACACTGTTTGAAATCTGGAAACCTCAACTGAACCATAAGCAATACTTCCTAGCTCACAAGCTGTGAGTTAAATTGTTTAACCAAAAGTAACTGCTGAGGGTGAAGAAAGGGACAGAACAGAACAATAAATATAATTCATCTTATGAGCTGGTCCCAAGTCTATTGTTTAAATCAAATCCTCCTCTTATTAACTCTGATGGCAGAGCTTGTCACAGTCTTCATTTGCACCTCATTCACAGTTTGTTATCCCTATGGGACACATCAAGCTTCTGGGAATCAACAAGCTATGCTATGGCTAGGATGCTGTATAAAGAGGTTTCAGTACAACTGCTGCTGATCTTGATGGTCACCCTGTTTGCCCATCGTTTGCAGGAGAAAAGTGCCTGGTAGCATTACCAAAGCAAGCAGCCTCCTGGGCCATCTCTCTGAGCATGAGAAAGATGTCAAAAAGAAGGTATCTTTCCTTCTTTGCCTGTAACTGTTCAGCACCTCTTCACACAGTCATCTGTTGCCTGGAAGCCAAGTAGCTCAGACAATTTGAGGTGAGCTGCTACCAGCAGACAAGCCTCATATATGCATGTAGTCCTTTACAACAGAAACCAAAAATGTAACACTACCATCCTCCTCCTGTCATAAAATCCTGACCATATTTACATAACAGTTTGGTATACTCGAGTGGCTCTTTATCACCGGATATTTCAGTCATCTAAAATGGACAACATTCTCTAAGGACACTTTGCCACTCAATAGGTATGTGAGATCACACAACATAGACTAATTCAAGCCTAGGAAGCAAGAACAAAATTTTTTATTCAATCCTACCACAGAGACAGTCCTTATGGCTCTAGTGCCCCAAGCAAACAGGCGGAGACACGATATTGTTAAAATGTGTTATTCCCCTCACCTTGGTTTGTGCTATACTGGGTACACAAGGCCAGATGAAGACTTGGCAGTGTCAGTGACCCCTTCTGCATCTGGGATCTCAGGGACTCATTTGCTGCTGCAGTTCAGCTTCATTGCCTTCTGCTTCTGGCTGAACCTTGAGTTCCCACAGCCTTTTCTGAAATTCAGTGTGAGTGACTTTCCCAAGGTCACACAGGAAGCATATGGCAGAGAAGAAAGCAGCACTCTTTACACCCTCAACATCAGATGTCTTAACACTCAGCACTCAGATCTTTTCAGGCGAGTTAAGGTCCTGGACTTCAGCCTCAGCATTCTTTCCTTATTAGCCAGCAAGCAGGGGAGAGCGAAAGCCCAAGGAGCCTTACGTGGATCTGGTGGGAGATATCAAGTAGGTCAGTTGGGCTGTTTGATTGGAACAGTCCTCTTTTCATTGTTTTTCTTTGTGTTATATAAAATATAATAGATTAAAAGGAAGATCATACTTGTCATAAAAGTGCATTTGTGATTGTAAAAAAACTTAGTATTATGGCCTGAAATGAACAAAGAAAGTGCTGACAGAGAAAGAAGTATTTTAGTCCTATAAAACTCTAAACAAAACCTTATTCTTTATTAACCCAAGTCATAATGAAAACAGATTTTAAAAGTCTGTGTCAAAAATTCAATACCTTTCTCCTTTGAGGAATCCAAAGATTCTTTGCACTTCCTGAGGAGTAAAAAAAACAAGCAAAAACCAAGAGAAAAATACAAAGTCCTTCCAGCCACATATCTCATCCACAGTTTCAGGATTACTTATGGACCATAAAGAAGCAAAACAGACACTAGGGGTAGGACACAGTGTCTGAATTTAGGTACATATTGTGGTTCTCAATACTGTATGATCTCTCACTTTGCCTTCATCTACCAGCCCTGGAGGGCACAGTGTCTTGTAGATCTCGAGTCATGTCTACCTGCCCTCAAAGGTGTCTCAGACAGCCCTGGTGCCCCAGATGGCAATAGACACCTACATTTAGGTGATTATAGTGTTTCTTGCTATTGGATCTAGATCGTACAATTTTAGAAAACTAATAGGATGAGGCCCACATCTGGACTATTGGAAAGTGATTCAGGTACCCAAACTTGGATGTGTCAAGCAATTTGAAATCCTGTTGGTTATCTAAGACATGATACAGGGATCCCAGAAGACCTGCAGGTGCCCGGATAGACAGTATACCCTTGAACATCTTAAAGCATAAGACACCAAAGTGACTGAATCCTTCTAACCTGGAGGAAAGTTGCTAATGAATCCTTTCTCTGAGCAAAATTCTGGGAGGATAAGTCTAGCTTCTGTCACACAATCAAATAAAGATTAATATTCTTCTGCTGCTTATGAGGGTTTTTTCTCAGTTTAGGATTATTTTTAATTTAATAAATTTCGAGTTTGAAATGTCAGACAAAATTAGAAAGATGTGGAAGAATTATTCTTATGCAACTTTGTAGAAGATACAGAAAAGAGAATATATCACTATAGAAAGCAGAATAACTTGGTCTCAAGTGTAATCTTCGGGGAATAGCAAAAAATCAAGTAAAGGAATATGGAAAAAGATTTGCCTTTTAAAAAAAAAAAGGATACAGGGGAAAGCATGCTCAGATTCACTGTGAGATAGACAAAAACAGACAGCAAAACAAAGATAACGTTGCTTTAGGAGTGTGAAATGGAAATTAGTTGTCTGTATCACTGATATGTACGGTGTCTATCATCGTTGCCATGTGTTCTAATTACAGAAAAGTAATGATGCAAAAGTTGCTGAGCAAATGTTAAACACAACTAGTGCATATATTCTGTAAGCCCTAAAGGACTATTAGATTGAGGTAGTGGAAGACAGAAAGTGGAACTAATTCCTCAGAAGGGACAAAATTCTGGGGAGGCAGAGCTTTGCTCCAGGGCATAGTGAACAAACTAGGGATGCAAAGCTTACTATGAAGCCTACATAGAAGGTCCAGGAATCTATGTTACTATTTATGCTTCTTCCTTCCTTCCTTCCTTCCTTTCTTTCTTTTTCTTTCTTCCTTTNTTCTTTCCTTCTTTCTTTCCTTCTTTCCCTTTCATGTCTGTTACTGGGTTTTTTTCTCTTGGCTGACAGCTACCAAGAGTGAGCACTTCCTGTCCAGGGAAAGGAGGAAGAAGGAGTGAAATGGGAATTCGGAAACAACCAAATGTTTCATAGAGCATTCAGGCAGATGTTTTCTACATTAAACTGAGCCTCTAAGAAAACAATAGGGCAACATGTTAAAATTCTTATGTAAATTTCTCTCATTCAGCTCTTTCTCTGAGGCCTGGGGGCAATTAAAAAAACCTGAAAGATAATTCGCATGCTCATCCCAATATGGTACTGAGACAGGAATCTGGCTGCTCTACCCAGAGTATCCCTCCTTTGTTTTATCAGGTAAATCCAAGAAGTTTCAAGTGCCTTTATTGCTTCATTTTGAGAATCTGCAACCAAAAGCAGTATGGCCAATGGTGTTTCAAAACCTAGGTGTGGTTTACTTCATATTTATAAGAAAACATTGAGACGTAAGAGGTGAAAGAGGCATATTAAAGCAACAAGCCAGCCTACTTTCATGGTTGGCCTTGTCTAAACCACAATGTCCATGTAGGTACAATAAAAGGCTTTCGTTTGCACCATCAGAGATGGTAGAGTGTTATCTTTGCATTATTCTGAATAACTCAAAGCCCTTGAATTAAGCCTTATTTTATTCCTCAGATGTCTGTAGCATCTTCAACAGAAAACATTCCTCCTTCTGTGATTTCTTTTTTTTTTCTTTCTCAAAAGCTGCCACAACCTGCATGTCTCAACTTATCTCCAGCTTACTGATCACTATAAAAGTATTCCTTACAGTTTTGAGCTGTCTTGTTTCTCTGGGCTTGTTTTTGTTTTTTTTGCATTCATTTTCGAATGACTTTTGGTGATCATTAAAATTTCTTGAAAGTTTGACCTATAGGATGCATTTGCCGTGTTATGGGAGAGAGACTATGTATATGACTTTGATATACCAGTTCTCCCATGTGCGTGGCTTCAGGTACCTCTGAGCCAGCCCAGATCACTTGGCTTCCAGGGAGAAGAATTTGGCTTTGTTTAACCCATTAGAACACATCCTGCAGCTGGGCCAGTCCCACCAGCAAAAGCTGGTGACATGGCGGGCAGCACTTCTTCAGGCTCTTTCAAGGAGGCCTGATGCTGTTAAAAGAAACACGAGATAGAAGGCAAGGTGCCTACAAAGGAAACACCATGCTGCGGGAGGAATTTGTGCAAATGGTTTTCTGGGACACCATACCTCATAGTCAGATGCCTCTTGCAGTGGCTAGTTATAAGAAACAATTTGTGTCATGTCACATTTATATGTGGCCAAGGGAATTCTCCTTGACAGTCTCACATTTCCTTCAAAAAAGCCCGTTAGGGTTTCTCAAGGTGTGACCTGTCACCATTCCTACAGTAACATGCTATAGGAATCTCCTGTGGGAATATTGATGGATATAATGACAGGCCCAGATTACTTTTCCTCAACAGACACACACACAGAAGTTTTCTCTGACACCAGTTGCATTTGGCAAAAACACAGGAAAAAAAGAAGAAGAGAAAAGCAGCAAAAAATTATACAGGCACAGCATTTTTTTTCTCTAGTGAAAAGCAAATTCACATCCATGCTTTGAGACACTGTCAGAGCTGTGTCTTAACAAGGCAAAACTTTCAATTACTTCTTTATTTCCCAAATTGCTGGGACTTAAAAATATT
This sequence comes from Scytalopus superciliaris, assembly GCA_013400415.1. NCBI lineage: Eukaryota > Metazoa > Chordata > Aves > Passeriformes > Rhinocryptidae > Scytalopus > Scytalopus superciliaris. The sequence goes on along the minus strand of VXBX01003086.1, from coordinate 5,601 downwards.
GTAAATCTAGAACCCATTCAAGTCAAAGATAAATTCCAGAGTGAACTGCCATTTCCAAACTTCATATGTGAAAAAAAATACGACTTTAAAGAAAAATAAATATTTTTGTGTAGTTCTTTCTTTTCTACCAGGAGAAGAAGAGGCTGTTTGACATCTCAACAGAGATTTGGAATATTAGAGGTAATTCCAATAGAGATTAGTGGGCAAAGTGGAACTAAGAAGTATGTTCAAGGGGGCAAATATACATAATATATTTCATGGTTCCATTACTGACAGAGACAGAGAATGTAAAGATATATTAGTCTGCTTACAAAATTCCTCCATTAATTAGAAACAAAATATATGGGCTATTTTATGGTTAAGGACTCATTTTCCTCCAACTGTTTTCACCATTAAATAACTTATTTTTATGTGAGTAGGATTCACCAAATGGAAATTCTTACTTTTATGCCAGCTTGGACTCCTTCAATCCGCTGGTTTTTCTAAAGCTGTCCTTCCAAAGAAAAGTGTGTGGAACTTGTTTAGATTCAAGAATTTGAAGGGGCTAGAAAAGTAGCTTTTAAAAAGGTTGTGTTTTTCAGCAACCCCATCCAGACACCAAAACTGATTTAGTTCTTAGAGAAATAAAGACAGCAGGAAATCAGTTGCCAACTGGCCTCTTTCCCCTTCCTGGATTACACAGCTCGCTGCATCCCACATCTTTTTTTCAGCATTGAAATCAGTGTTTCAGTGCATGCCTTATAGAAGAAGCTGGCACGTCTGTCCTACCTTGATTTTTCTAAAGCAGATAAAAATCAATAGCAAGATGCAGCATTAAAGATTTTTATAGTTATACCACAGTACAAACTTGACAGTATTGTCACTTGTCTTGGTTGTTACTGAAGCTGTTGAAATTACATGAGCACAGGTATTCCAGCTCAGGCCATAATCCTGTCTTAATTCAGCTGTGTATAAACAGCCTTATCCATACAATGGTAGGGCTATGAGAGTTATTCGGGTGCTCAGTCCCATGACAGATCTCTTAATGTAGGCCTATCTTTGGCTAACAGTTTCAAAACATGTGCTGCACTTTGGGTCATTGATTGGCTAATTATTCAGCAGGAGATAGCTGAGATATCAAAATTTCTTAATTAATGAATAGGCAGTCTAACATTGCATCAAACTCAATTGCACATCTAGCACATTATCTAGGTAATGCCAGTTACACTGCCTCTGCCTTCCAGTCTGTCATGATACTTTACACATGCAAGATCTGAACACAAAACAGAGATGCCAGATGTCTTCAGCCACTGGTACCTTGGAAAGTGTCAAGTCCTGAATTGTATGTGACTGGCCCTACTCTCAAGTGTATAAACATATGACAAGGTGTTAGGTGATGAACTCAGATGTAAACAAGTGTATCTGAGGCAATTAATCATTTGCTCTGTGTTGAACATATAGGACTGGTGTCTTGAATATTGGTTCTGAGAGGACCTTGATGCATCCCCAAACACTACCATGAAGCAGTTAAGTTTAAAAGCTCTGATGGCAGGAGGAATGGTGACAGCAAAACTTCAGCTCTGGATGTGAGGAGAGCAGACTTGAGGTTTCTTAGGGAACTAGTTAACAAGTTCCCCTGGGAAAAAGCTTTTGAAGGTGCTGAGGTCCATCAGTGCTGGCCAGCTTTTATGCACCACCTCCCAAGAGCAAAGGAACAGGCAATTCCAAAATTTGGAAAGTCAAGCAGGCAAGGCAGAAGGCCGGTGTGACTGAACAGAGATCTTGTTCTGGAGCTAAGGAAAAAAAAAGAAGATGTATGCCCAGTGGAAGCAAGGTCAGGTGACATAAGAGAACTACAGAGATGCTGTTCACAACTGTAGGGAGAAAATTCATGCGTGCAAAGCTCAATTGAGTTGAAGCTGGTCAGTACTGTGGAGGACAATAAAAGGAGCTTTTCAAAATATCTCAGTAGAAAAGGCAGTCAAGAAATAACACTGATGCACTACTTGATGAGGATGGTCTCCTCACAAACAGGGACACAGGCAGGGTAGAGATATTAAATGCTTTCTTCGCTTTGGTCTTCAACACTGAAGATGGGCTCTGTGGGTCCCTGAACTCTGAGCTGGAAGATCATCGATATGGGAATTATAAACTCCCCATCAACCCTGAACTTGTGTGGAATTTGCTGCTCTATCTGGATCTCTGTAATTCCATGGGCCCTAATATAATTCATCCAAGAGTACTCAAATTGCTGGCTAATGTAATTGTCCATGTTTTTTGAATGGTCTAGGAACCCTGGAGAAGTCCCAGTCCTGGAAGCTGGCAAATATTGTCCAGTGTTCAAGAAGAGGAAGAAGGATGATCCTGGAAGCTACAGGCCTGTCACTCTCATTTCAGTCCCTGGTAAAAATATGGATAAGATTATTCTGGGAGTTTTTGAAAAACACCTGAAGGACACAGCCAGTTTATAAGGGGAAAGTCCTCATTGACAACCTTCTTTTCCATGCACTGTGACATTACCCACCTAGTTCATCCAGGGAAACCACTTAATGTAATTTTTGAGCTCCAGATTCTTCAACATTCCCGTTGTCCTTCTCTGAACAATCTCCAGCACCTAAGTGTCCTCCTTATGGTGAGGGGCCCAAAATCAAACACAGGAATAAAAGTGTGGCCCCACCAGTGCAGGGGGATGATCAGTGTCCTGGTGGCCATACTGTTTCTGACACAAACCATGCAGAGGAGACCTTGATAAATTAGAGAAATAGGCAATCACCAACCATATAAAGTTTAACCAGGGGATGTGCCAAAATTTGCACCTGGGATGGGGTAACCTGTACACCCAGGCTGGGGAACGAGAGGCTGGAGAGTGGACCCACAGAAAGGGACCTGGGGAAACATAAAGGGAACAGTGAGGTTCTATACTTCACATTCATCCTCTCTCTGATAAAAAAAGGTACCGTTTTATTTTGTCACATTTATGGAGTCATTGATGAGATCATAGTATTCTCTTCAAACTCACTGCTTTAGCATCTGCTTCTGCAACTCCCAGGGAAAGTTTTTATAGGTAAAAAACTATGGTCTGGAGGAAAGTACAGTATTACACGAAGTATTATGTGATTAGCTGCAAGCAAACCTTTTCTGAAAGCAATCATAGGAGCCCTGTGTACTGCACAGAGGAATGTCAAGAGGTACTTATCACTGAAGAAATCACAAAGGCCACTTCTTCTTTTCTTTTTTCTTTTGCACAGAGACTGAGCCAGCTGAGCAGATGTCTTGCTAGAAGAGGAAAAGACAGCAATGATTTCAGATGACTTGCTGCACTTCTGACTTTTCAAGTCCCATTTGTCCAACAGTAAAATGCTCCCTGCTATCATTAAAAAATGCACACCAACAACACTATCTACTTCTTCCTTCCAAGTAGACACCATAGTAGGGAATTCCAAACTAAAACACAAAGGAAATATTCTACTGGGGTGGAAGGGAAGGCAGAATTTGGAAACACTAGTTTCTCTGCAACATTATTTTCTCTCTGGTTTGGCCAACACTTCATCCAAGGAAATCTGATCCCACAGTGTCTTAAAAAGAGATTTACTAGATGATAGCAGAATCTGTGGGTGTGTGAAAAGCCTGACAAAAACTCTAAGAATTTATTTATGGCTGCAAATATTACATCCATATGGGAAAGTTCATTTGTCCTGAACTTTTTTCAGGCACATTAGAAAGTGTTATTGATTTAATATAAATAGTCTGCTGGAATAGAGGGGGGGGAAGGAGGGGGACGGGAAAGCATATCAGGAGAAAACTAATTATTCTAATAAGTGCAATACATGTATAATTCCATTTTTAAAAATCAGTTACCTCTCTTCCTCTGTCATGATTCTTCCCCAGCCACAGTATTCTGTTCATTAGGAGATAATTGCCTTTACTGCCAAGCGGTTTATAAATGCACTGTTTACAGCAAGATGAGAAGATTTGAGAGTTATATTTCTTATCAAAAACATTATTGCTATTGAGGTAGTCTTACTGTACATCCAATAGGTCACTAGACATGCAAGTATATCCATATACATTTGGTAATAGTGAAAATTTATTTAATTTCTAAAGGACAGGAAAAAAAAGATAGTTTTGCTAATTAGTCTTTTCATTCCAGACCAATGCTATCAACACACTGAAAGACATGGCAACAGGAGGTCCCTTCCATCACCCTCGTCTACCTCTTCCATTTTTCAGACACAAGCAGCTTCTGAGTAGTGTATCGTTTCTCACACAACATTAAAAAGTGGCACTACAGAAATACAGCACTAAGCTATTTTGCAGTTGATGAGTATGTGCACCAACTAAACTTCACAGCACATGTGCAAGTTAATTATCATCATTTTTATTTCAACAGATGAGAAAATGGGAAACATGGGAAACTGAGACCATGCAGTAAGTCAGAGCTCAAGATCCTCTCTTGCACATCTCCATCATTTTTCCTCCCTTTTGAGCTGTGGTTTTGCATCACAGTTGCTGGCTGTGTGCACAGTTGTTGTTGGAGACAGTGTGCACAGCTGCATGGAGAACTCTACCTCAGTCACTGGGTTCCTGCACCTTGGTGCACTGAGCAGGAATACTGCGGCACTAACTAAGGAGGCCCGGGTGAGCAGGAAGGCATGTCCAGCCTTTCTCGCTGGAGTTCTTCTCCATCAAGCATGCAGATAACAGGCAACAGGCAATGTGGTCCATATTTAGCCAGATAAGTACACAAGTTCAGCAAAGATCCAGAAGAAGATTCAACATACTTGAGATCTGAGTTACTAAATGTTATTAATAAAACAAAATATATCCTCCAGTAAATAGCCTGGCTCCTGGTTAAAAAATTTACTGGCCCTAATTTCTCGTCTCTATTATATCTCCGCTTCTACTTGCTGAATGTGCTGTTTTGGCACTGGCATCTGAATTTGCACATAGTAACAGTCATTAAATGAAAATAATGTGTAGTAATCCCTTCACCCCAGACTTTCTAAATCCTTCATTCTCATAAGTTCCTGGAAGGCCAATGGTGTAATGTCAGGCTATGTTTCTTACTTGAAGAATTTGAAACATTAAAAAAGACTCACAGCATGCTATGCAAGACAGTCTAGAAATTGTTGCAAAACTATTTAATTTTCTGTCTTGTACAATGAAACATGACAGAAAGAAAAAGTTCCCAGGAAAATGGTATAACAGAGAGTAATATAATCCATGGGGTTTGTGTTTTTCGTGAGTTATTTTTAATGACCATGAGGTCATTATTTCTGATGCTGAAATGATATTTTACAAAATCAGTAGAGTGCTGTTAAACAAAGACCCAAATAAAAGGAGAATTCAGTCACCCACACCGTGGAGAAAAGAAAACATAAAGTCTGCATTTCTCCCTTATAAATTTCCACTGAATTGAAAATTCAGTAGGAAGCTGAATGTGTGCCACAACACTGACTTATTATTTGGTTCAGCACTCAAACTGAAAAGTTGAGGAAGTAAAAGGAAAATTGAGGGGAAAAAAAACAAACAAAAAAAATGAAACAGTGTTTGGATAGAACAAAACACGAAAATTTTCAGTCAAATTGGATTTAATAGGTTTCTTTTTAATTTCTAGATACT